>BQNB010120518.1:0-11587 GCA_026074375.1 Tanacetum coccineum | reverse complement strand
TACTTCCACAACTTTGGTGTCATGTGATGGTCTTGGTAGATATAACTTGAGTGATCAGGCAGAGGAAGGGCCTAATTATGCACTTATGGCTTACTCATCTTCAAGTTTTGACTAAGAGGTATCCTACAACTAGGACAATCGAAGAAAGAAGATTTTGTATTCAAAGAAACCTAAAAAATTCGATTTTGGTTTCTATTTTCAATCACATCTTTGTCTGCACTGGCCTGTAGTTTGTAGTAAAAAGGGGAATATCTCATTAGTTTAACTGTTGGATCTTTAACGAATTTTTTATTGAAGGGTTCTTTACTCATAAGGCATATTCTCACCGGATGGATCTTCAATCTGCGCTTTTAATTGATAGATATAAATTTTTGAAATCTGCTTTGCAGAAAAAGTTAAAAGTTGGTATGGTTTTACTTCTATTTCATTATTGTTTTTTATAGTGTTCTTGTTATGTTATTGGAAGTTTTTCTCCTTTGAACACCTTGGGTATTAGAGGAGATTTTAAGGAATGAAAGTAGGATAAAGAAGTTTGTAAAAATTAGGGTTTTAAATTTCTTAAATCATTTTTTTTATGAATACCCTATTTTCTAAACCCTCGCTAAAGTTATGATGAACTACGAAGTGTTAATAACGTAAAGGTGATATGATCGCAGGAAGGCTAAGTGTTCGAGTTCATGTTCTTTGTGGAATGTTTATTGAAGTGTTTTATCATGTTAATACTGATTGGATGTTACTTATGTTCATACATGGTTACTACTGCTTACAAAAGTAATACTGCTAGGTTTAATAGTTAATACTGCTAGTTAGTAGTTAATAATGCTTTGTTAGTAGTTAATTTTGCTAGTTACTAGTTAATACTGCCTAGTTAGTAGTTAATATCTGCTAGTTAGTAGTTAATATGACTAGTGTATTTTTTCTACTTGCTCAACCATTTTAATGTTGTCTTCATTGTTACTTACTGCTTGTATCGTTACTACTGTTACGTCATTTTTTGTGTTGCTCTTCATGGATTGGTATACATGGTATTCGTTACTACTATTGTTAGTTATTTCGTACAATTCTTTATGGTTGATTTGTTCATTTTAGTCAAGAGATGGTTAACATATTAGTTTCAGGGGATGATTATGATAAAGTGTTTATACCATTTGGAGCCCCCCCCCCCCCCCCCCCCCCCCCCCCCCCCCCCCCCCCCCGTGGAGTATTATGTTAAATGCACCACTTGAGAGAAGGTTTCACGTGCTGCAAATACAAGTTAAACCTGTATTATACTTGTAAGTCATTATTACTTCTGCTAGTTTAAGTTTCTACTGCGTGAATTCATTATTCTTATTATGCGTCATGGAGGGTAATTGAGACATTGGAAAGCTTGGCATTAGAAAGTTTAATATTGGGTTTATAGTTATAATGATCAAATGTTTATATGTTCACAATCCCCTAATGGATAATGACAAAAAGGAGAAGATGTTACAGAGATGATATGATATGATTTGCAACTTATTAAGTGTGGTGGCATGGCATGGAACAAGATGTTGAAGGCTTCATTATGTTAAAGAAGTATCAACATGTTCACAGGAAATCTTAAGTTAAGGGGAACATTAGAATCTGTTTCATTCATGGAAAATCGGATTTAAAGATGTACAAGATGTTTAAGTGCTTAAGTTAAAGATAAAGCTTATTATTCAATAGAGGAAGATTGTTGAAGATTAAGCTACTATGGATCATCTTGGAATCAGTTTACTGTTTGTTTTGTCATCATCAAATAGGGGAAGATTATTGGAATTTATTGATTTGATGATACAGAAGAATGAAACAAAAGGGTCTAGTTCGACATTATTGAATTCAAGAAATTGGAGGATCCTAGAAGACTTGCTTAAAAAGATAAAGATCAAGTTTAGGAAAGATTTAGTTTCCTAATACAATTAGATTTCCTTTGTAAGTCTAGATGGACTCTATATATAAAGAGATTCCTAGACATTGTTTATGTGTGTGTTTTAAGGTGTTTTAATCATGCTTTAGGAAAACACCAACGATCTCACCACTTGAGATCATTTTAGCCCTAAGGTTAAGGTGTCTTTGATCCCTGTTACAATTAGGTAACACATTCTATCATGATCAAATAGAATTGGGGCTTATGTGAATATAAACCTTGTTAATAACATTATCTTTGTTTAAATTCCGTTGCGCAACAACAACCTTTGTTATTTTTATATATTATAGATCCTAGATGAGTTTTAAACGATCTTCACAGCATGTTGAGAGGGAGCGTTTCTAAAAATCCAAAACAATCGAGGTACTAAAAGCTTTGATATTTATATCATAAGTACCTGATTGAGTTTTTCAATTGGTTTTATGGCAAGGTGAATAGTACCAAAAAGACCGACCATGTATTTAATCTTATCAGAGTTATAAGGTTGGTAAGGTTAGGTATTAGTTCCCATGATCCAGCCAGAACCGGAGGGATCTACCCAAGGACAATCCACTAGTTAGTGTAGAAGTCCTTAGGTATGACATAAAAAAGGAGTAAAAGTGAGAATAAGGGAATAGTGCTGACTGAGATGGAGCTAGTAGATATTGAAAAGGTGGCAGTCTGCTCTAGCCTCCAATCACTAAAACCAAGTCGCACAATTAAGTCTAGAACCAAGAGATCATCAATTAATCTTATTAGGACACTATTTCATGTTTACTTATCTTTCATACAATGTGAAAACAAGGATTATCATAAAAGTCCTATGCATTATCCTTGTGGTACTAGAACATCCAAGTGATACTTAAGTATTCACAATGAAGATGGAAATCCTGCTTGAGCCAACATTAAACAAGCTCATGGTAGGTGACTTGTGAGATCCTTAATGGGTCAAACTTGTGACACTAGATATCGACTCGGTCCAGATTATGAATTGACGGTTGATAAATTTTGATAAAAGCTTAAAACTCTTGACGTGTTACAAAAACACTTTCTCAAGTGACACGTCGATTGATTTTTAAATCAATTTTCCTCTTTAATTAGTAAGATAGTAACTAACCAATTCACTCTTATCGTGTTGTCTGCTTTGAGACATTCCGATAAAGAGAACAGGAAAGTAAGGTGATTCTGATGTTTACACATTAGAAGATCCGATACTTATACTGGAAATCCTGTCAATGAGATTCTTCTTAAGTTGAATCTACCTGATCACAGGTCGGTCCTCACGGATTTGGAGGTTAATCCAACCAAACTCAGGCAAATGACAAAGCCATATTCATCCACAAGCTTTATTGCTAACTGTTTTATTACAGGTTCAAGTAAAGATGGAGATGGAGATACCTCGTTCGAGTGGAGTCAATTTCGTAACCGCATGCTCATACTCGACTAACAAATCCAAAGACGTCATGAAAGCTCAAGTATATGTTTCAAAGCTTTCACAACTCTGATATCAAAATCTTCTTGAAGTGATAAAGTATTTAAGTTAAAAGAACTTCAAGAACAAAGAATAATCAAGCATTCAAAATTAAGAAATGTATGAGCATGTCGGTCCAGTTGTCACAAGCACAAGATGGCGAAAAGACTACAAAATGATAATTAGAGATTACTTTTGGCTGATGATCTCAAAGAAGCTCAAGTTCACACACAAGTTGAGTTAAGGAACAAGCTCAAGATTAAAGATCAAAGATCACTACATCAAAGTACAAGATATCAAATGAAGAATCAAAGACTACGAGTTGTACATAAGACCAATCTAAAGATTGTTGAGCTTAAGTTTATGTATTCTAGGGTGACCTCCCTTAGGGGGAGATTGTTAGATATTAGAAAAAGACTCGGTCACCCCGTGTATTTTACCGTTTATTATAGCTTGTAGATAAACGTTAATCGTATGACATACAGTATTGGGCCGGGTAATAAAGCCCGCGTGTAAGCCCACTACCAAGCCCTTAGGCCTGTTTTGTATCTACTATATAATCCTCTTCCATGTGTTGGAAGAGGTGGTTAGTCATTTTATACACACACAATTTCTCTCTCTAGAGGAGTATTCATTTTCTTTGTTTCTCTCTCTCTAGCATTCAACTAATTCCTCTAACACAATTTGATTGTGTGATGGAATATCAATATCCTAAAACAATGATGTCAACGCTTGTTTAGGGGTCTAATGATTCATTCCTGCAAGTATAATAAAATACCAATCGTTTGACTTATCGCTAGTCAGTATTATTTGAATATGCGTGATCACACTGCATAAGATTGTCATAAATCACCTAACTTGTAGGCTTTTCATAACCATCAGAAAATTACAACTTAACTATTACATCATAAAGCTTAGCAAAATATCAACTATCAAATACCAATTAAACCAATGGGTCTTTATCAGCCTTTCTTTAGCTTTTCATCCTTGACCATCTCTTATTGGGTGACTCTAATCCTCTTGCTTGGTCTTCTTTCTTTAACATGTTCACTATCTAAACATTCATCAGCCACTTCTTGATCATATAGTGCTTCAGCTTAATCATTAGCCATTTCAATAACCTCTTCAGCAACCTCTTTATTAACATTGTTTTAAACAACCACAACCTGAATTGATTGGTTTAACCTAACAAAGAAGTCTTCAGTTTCATGTAAAGGATCATCTTGCCAATCAACTTCAGTACCTGTTGAATCATTCTCAAGCCAATCCCAACATATAATGCTCACATTCTTTCTAATTATACTTAGCTTCATCATCTGTGTCATATACTTTTAAATCCCATAAAGTCATCTGGTCTTCTTTTTCCTGGCTTCAGCTTCTCTAAGTCGTTTAAGTGTCGAATTAAACTCTTCGAGGCCTCGTCTTTTCATTTCTACCTGGCAAAATTATCTATCTGTGTCTGAGTGATTCTTATCCACGTTAACTATCATATACCTTGATTTAATGTTTAATGTTTAAACCTTTCTTTTTATCTTTTTCATGAGCCTCTTTATTGTACTAACTTTTTCCTGGATTAGATTCTATATCACTGTGTGAGTGCCAAAATGTAATTCATGGTTAATTCTCCACAAATACCTTGATTTTCATCATCACGTTCACCATTTTTAAAACGTATAGATGATATTGAACTATACCTTTTGATATGTAAATGAAATGGATTGGGTGATTTATTTTGGTGATACTTGCAAGGTTTACTTATAGAGGCGGGGAAATTACCCGGTAAACTAACAGGGACACTTTAGGGTCCAGGGACCAAACTTGTAGTTAATATTATCAAATTTCTTGAAATCTTGAATCAATGCGAAACTTTTTATCAGTTCAGGTACCAACCGTAGAATCGATTGATGAATGTATGTAAGGGATCAAGCATGTTATGTTATCATAAACCAAACACCGCCATTTAAGGGTGTTTATAAGGGACCAACAGTGTAAATTACCAAATGGAAAAAAGGCGGGATATTTACATGTGTGAACAAGCAGTTCAGGGACCGATGATGAAAATAAATCTATAAGTTCAGGGACTACAAATGCAATAAATAATACTAACTTATTGACGGGTACAACTTTCATTTGGGCGCGATTGCAAGATACAATTGTTTAACATAAACACTGACATACAAAAATTAAACAAAAATCATCGCATGTTCGTGTAACATACACAAACATAAACCTTAATTCTAAATAAAATACTAAACTCTAATTGCTTGATTATACCCAATAATCGTAAATCTTTGCAAATGGATGCAACTGGTGGTAGTGGAAGCAACTTTCTTGTTTGGCCGATTGTTGGTATACCTTTTTTAATTGTCTTTTTATGCATTGTTCTTTTGAGAGGGTCTATTATTGATTTCAATTTTATTAATCTTTATAGATGATAACGGCGCCGTGGATATGAACGGCACAATGGATAACCTAGCAGACATGATATCGAATCTAGAAAGGGTATTTTCTTACCTAAAAAATAAAAAGATGCTTAAAAGAAAGGAAAACAAACTGAACAAAGGTAATAGTTAATTGTTCCGTTATCGCCCCTAAAATTTGACCTTTAGTTACCATGTTACCAGTAACACTAGTTAGAAATAGTTTGTTAACCAAACATTTTTTTTTACAAAAACACCTTCTTTTGATGATACAGCCGATGAGAACATTGCATAATTTGAAGTTGCATCTAAATTAAAAAGTTCAACCTCCAAGCCAGAAAAGGTTACAGCTCATAAAGTTATAACCCAAAAGGTTCAAACAAAACCATTTCCTGCTAAAAGCCCTGTTCTAATAAGGAATTGCATACTAGGCCTTGCAGCAGCTCATACATGGGCTTGTATTGGTAACAAAACCTTTGGAACAAGAAAACCAAAAGATGAAATAGTTGCAGATCAAGACAAAAAGGGAAAAAAGAAGGTTTGACCAAGAGGAATTGTTGTTGTTCAAGTTAACAATAGACATTTTAAAAGTGACATGTTTGTTTGTGTTTAACAATGGTAATTTACTAACAATGAATTTGTTACCTTTAAGGTTTGTTTGATCATACATTGAATGGTTGTTGATCAAACAGTTTATGTTCAATCATCTAATATTTTGCTTATGCATCTTATGTCCATTGTTCTAATGTTGCTTGAATGTGAATAACTAGTAATGAACTAGTATGGTTAAACCTTATTAAGCATTGTATACTTTTAAAGGTTGAAGTAATATGTTTTGATAAGTTTAACTTTTACAAGTCAATTGGGGTGATGTCTAAAATAATATCAGTTCAATGTTTTTAAGGATTAGAACCAACAGTGATACTTTATTGGGTAGACTTTGATTTGGGTAAGTGTTATTTGACTTTAAAATTTACCCTACTAGAAAAATAGGGAAATTACAAATTTCATCCCTACAAGTTTGGTGTTTGATAAGTTTGACTTTTATAAATCCAATTTGAGTGGTGTCCTATATAATACTAGTTTGAATACTACAACTCAAACTATCCAAAGCTAGTTAAGGGTGTGTTTGGTAATGGCCTAATGTCACTGTCATTTAAGGGGCCAATGGTGATAGTTTATTTGTTAAAGTTTGACTTGGCTATGTGGTGAGTAGTATTTGACTTTAAAATTCACCCTACCATAAAAATACTTTCATTGCAGATTTCGTCCCTGCCTATTCAGATTCGTCGTATTCCCTATTTAATGATGTGCCAAACTCACATACTCCACCAACAATAACTGGTGTGTTCCCAAAGTGATTTAACACACTATTTCTATTACATTTTAATAATTCCGGCAACAACATCAAAAATCACAACATATCAGAGATGATGTCACAAACTCGCAGCACACGTGATTGAGAAAACTCTGCACAACCACATCTGGTCTTTACAAACGATGACTTTTTGACTGACATATTAATACGATTACCTATTCTCTGTATTCGTCTCTTTACAACCGTATCAAAACAATGGCTATAAATTTTTACTTCCCCTGATTTCACCCTTAGACGCAGGAAAATCCCTAACCTTGATCCTCCTACTAGTATTTTTGCAAATCACCTAAGATCTTTATTTGAATGTGATTTTGTGTCGTTAGATTCCAGACTTAACTCATAAAAATCCACTATGGATCACTCATTTGGTTCCACTGAAGAACTTGATCATGTTAGGATATTGCAGTCTTGCAATGGTTTGCTTCTGTGTACTGGTTCGGCATGGACTATTTTTTATTACGTATATAATACATCCATTAATTTGTTTAAAAGGCTTCCGCAACCAAATTACTCGCATGATGATTCAGATTTTTACAGTAGTGGTGTATTGAGAATGGCTTTTAATCCTAAAAATCACTTTACTACAAAGTGGTGCAATCTGGACGCACATCTTGTGAGACTAAGATTCAAATTTACTCTTCAGAGACAGGGAATTAGAGCCTATGCAGAGACCGGTTTAGCTACTTTAGTTTTGATCATTTTGACAGTGCAATCTATTAGAATGACACCTTCCATTGGCTAGAGGGGTTGAATAGACAGCTTAAGCATTGCAAATTAAATATCGAATACTATGACCATCCAATTATGACAACCTTAGATATCCCTCATGGGTTGCATAGGGGAAAGAACTTCTTAGAGTCTTTTGGCGGCTCTTGTAATGATCCAATTTTACTGCTCATGGAAATATCTCATATGTTGCATCTTGAATGGAAATTTTTCGAATCATGTGGTTCTCTGCTTCTTGTATGCAGAGATGATATTGGCTCTACAAATTTTACTATCTACGAGGTGATGAAAGGGTCTTACGTGTGGTCGGTTTGGTACCCTGTTAATACTAAGGAATTAATTAATCCACTTCCAGAATGATGGTCAATTTAGACAAGTGTTTGAAGTATTTGTTTGGGATAAGAGGAAGAGGATGTTTTTTAGTGATAAACTTATCTGGAAATGTTCTAAAATACAACCTTATATTAAAAACTATCAATGAGATCTTTGATATTGGATCTAATCAAATGGATGATGATGATGATGATGATGAGGTCGAGTTCATTACACCTTTTGAAGTTGATCCTAATCTTTATGAGTTCATTTTGTCTCTTGCAAGTGTGTGATTACGAGTCTTTGTAAAATGTTTGTTATAATTTGATGTTAAACTTAGGCCATTGGGTATTTCGGGTATGTCCAATGCCAAGTTACAATTGTAATCTTTTGTTTTTTGCAGTAATATGTATTGTTAAGTTTTACTTTTACATGTCAATCACTTGTTTGGTATTGTATATGACAAGGTGGTATGTAAATTACGTGCAACTTCATTTTAGAATGGGTTATATCACTAGTTGGGTGTTTTGGAGAAAAGAAAAAAAGCGAGAAAAAAATAGACATGAGGGACCAAACGCGTGAGCGCTAAACGACAAAAAAATAAAACAGTAAACGGTACTGTAATATCCTAAGGGCCAGGGACCAAACGTGCAACCAAAAGTATAAGTGAAAAGACGATTGTGCCCTTTAGTGGAAGGGCGACGTGGACAGGATAACGACGAAGATAATCGTCGTTAAGCATAACGGGCTTCAAGGACTAACCGGGTAAGAACAATGTCAAAAAGGGGCCTCGTATGAGAGTCCCCGTTATCTGAGGACTAAACGGGCAAACATGATGAAGTTCAGGGACCAACGGTGTAATTTACCCTTAATTTTATAGTATAAAAGTATGGAAATGGGGCATAAACCGTAAAGCCGCCTAATGGGCATTGGGAATCCAAAGAACAAAAAGGGCACAAAACCGCATTAAAAGAACAAAACAAATCGAATTGCATCATTGTGCACTTTGATACGATTGTTTACACGATCAAAAAGTATGATTCCTGTACTAAACAGTCTACTAGGAATATAATCTAAGTTCGTTTGAACTATATCCTATAATCAAATCGTCTACATTTGTTAAGAACCTGCCCATAATAAAAAACACAAATTGGCATATGGTAACATAATTCTAGAAAACAAGACAAGTTCATAAGGACATACATAGTAAACATTCATCTGAAATAAAAAGCATGCTCTAAAGCATAGTACACTATCGTTGGACAATGCCATTCCCGCAATGGTAGTACTACAAGTGAAAAATGTAGGCATAACATGAATTCACGATTTTAGCCTCCTTTTTCAGGTCCTTAATCATACGAAGTAACTCTTTCACATGTTGCCATGACACCGAATTCATGAACGACACTTATAAAAAACCAATAAAAATAATTTGTTTGCATATCAATATCACACGCTTCGGTGGTACTTGACCCGCACAAAATATTTGTTGCTTTCAGTATTAAACATCTAATTCGTTTACAAGATGTAATATCACGCTAGATGTAATGATGACCATCAAAAGACCAATAACATTACTGTCACATCATATTTCTCTCTATACAACAACTTCATGATCATCTTAATGTAATTAGGAGACCAAGAACACCACTTATTTTATCCGTTGGAGATGTTTTGTTTTGCCAAGCGACTCGGTCTAAGACTCGACCGACTTTCCCTTGTTTCCTCATGCGACGCGTCGGTATTTGGTCCCTGTAATGGGTGGGACGTGTCGCCAAATGGTTGACCGAGTCGGGTAGTCTCATAAAACTGTGGAGGAGTTATAACCTCTAGACAAATTTGAGAAATGACGAAAGAAAAGTTAAGAATGACGGGAGCGCACTAAAGCGTGGAAGTGGGTGACATTGTCACGTGAAGAAACAAAGAAACACTTCATTTCAACGGTTGGCTTCATTTCTACGCTGACTGCCAAATACCATTCGCTTCTTTTCTTTTTTTTTAATTTCAAAACCAAAAATTCCTCATCATTTCATTTCACAATTCACACCTCTCCTTAACATCTGTCCCCACTTCCCACTTAACCCATTTCAATACTTTATACCATTATATTTTAGACTTGGTAAATTCATATATAAGTAGAGAGATTCAGTAAGAAAAAGAGTTTAAAGTAAAAGCACTAGGTATCCTGCTGTCCTCTTGTTGATATCGTCGTGCAAAATGTTGACACATCAACAATTTTATTCCATACCTCTCCTTAACATTTGTCCCCATTTCTCACTTAACCATTTCACAACTTTATACTATGGGTTTTTCTAACATGTTGTTAAGGTGGGGATATGTGTCACAGCCTGATTGACCAGTAGTTATTTGTGAGGCCTGATAATGATTAATAACAATAACTGCTGGCCAATCAGGCTGTGACACACAACCTGTGTCCCCACCTTAACATGTGCCCCTGGGGCACATGTTAGAAAAACCCTTATACTATTATTATACATAGTAAATTTCATAAGTAAACTGTTTGTAACTTAGGCTACCCACTACGGGCCGGACGACCGACTCGGTCGCCGTCGGTCGCCCCTGTAATGGTGACTCGGTCGTCGCTTAGGTCGCCGGAGACCGTTACACCAGTTAGTCGCCCTCAAGACAAATCTTGACCGAAAGAAATAGGAATAAAAATTGTTATATTTTCTAACTTTTAATAAATAAAAAAAACTTTTTATCTTTAAAATTTTAAACCCTTTAACACTATAAATACCCACTTATTTTACCATTTTATACACACTTATATACACTTTCATCCACTTTTTTAAATGGCTTGTTCGCTACCACATACCGACTCTGAAGTCGAAACTTTGGTTCAAAAACTAATTGACGAAGATAAATGTCGTCAGAATGCGATTCTGGATTTAGCCTTGCAATTTAAAAATCCATGCACAGTTAAAGACGATCTTAGAAATGCTTACGAGAAATGTATAGACAAAGAGAGTCGTGCTTTGATCGACAGTTTCTTAAAAGAAGGTTCTGATAAAGATTATGAGCTGAATATTTATATGTATGGAAAGGCGGCAAAATTAGAAAAAAAACAAATGGATGCTAAGTTAGCTTGGCTACTGAAAAAATACTACTACCGCTCACAAGAAAGTGTAGGTTGTTCGTCATCACGGGCTGATTTATATCTTACTGAGAAAGAGCTACATCAACTACATCTAAATGAAGAAGCCTTAAGAGAAACATTAGAAGAACAAGCAATGGAGCAAAAGCATGGGAGGAGAAGATTAGGCAAAAACAAGCTGATGATGATGAATTCTTTTTGGAATTTGGGATGGTGAGAATTGATTCAGATTACGAGTCATCAGATTAATAAACTA
>BQNB010120517.1:0-15284 GCA_026074375.1 Tanacetum coccineum | reverse complement strand
TGGCAGTTTTTGTCTGTTTTTGGTCATTTAAGCTCGTTTTTAGAGGTAAAAGATATGTGTAATTAAGCACATATCAGGGAACTTGCTGGTATTGTTTCTGCTGATGGTGTATCTACTGGCAGTCCTTCTGCTGTTAGTGATTCTGCTGGTAGTCATCCTGCTGATTGCTTTCCACCTGCTGGTAGTGATTCTGCTAGTAGTCATCCTGCTGATTGCTTTCCACCTGCTGGTAGTGTTGAACCTACTGATGAGAGCAATCCTGCTGTCAGTTCATCTGTTTCTGCTGAATTTAACCCTGTCTACGCTGATGAGTCTACACTTCCTCCTGGTCAACAATTGGGCCGAAGTGAAAACACTACAATCGATTTCCCGTCACTCTGATGTATGCTTGGATCAAATCTCATTGGCTTTTCAATTCTCCTCGTATGATGATGATTTTCGTGCTACTCTTACCAATTTAGCACCTGCTGTGGAAGTGAATCCAGTTCCTACCAAACGGGTGAACACAATTCATCCTCAGTCTCAGATTCTTGGTGATCTTGCGTCTCCTGTTATGACAAGAAGCAGAGCTCAAAAATCCAAGTTTGGTGAAAGTGCGTTCATTGGATATATTCAAGATCAACAAAGGACCAATCATACAGACCAACTCCATTGTCTGTCTGCTTGCTTCCTTTCTCAGTTAGAACCAACTAGTATATGCTAAAGCACTTTGAGAATCCTGATTGGTTGATGCTATGCAAGAAGAGATGCAACAGTTCATCAATCCACTAGTAGGAAACTTGTCCCTCTCCTGTTGCAAACATGCAATAGGGACAGAACTGATTTTGAAAAATAAGCGGATGCCAGAGGGCAATAGTTTGTAAGGGGAATAAAGCAAGGTTGGTATGCACAGGGACACCGACAAGAGGAGGGCATAGATGACATGAGGATTTGCCCCAGTGGCCATAAAAGAGGCTATCAACTGTTTTTTTTGGCTTTGCTTCTTATATGAGCTTTCTGGTAAAATAAATCAGCGGACGTTAAGAGTGCCTTTCTCTATGGAGAAATTGAAGAAGAAGTGTATGTCACTCAGCCTAAAGGCTTTGAAGATCCTTACTTCCCAAAGCATGTATACAGAGTGGTTAAAGCTCTGTATGGACTTCATCAAGCACCTCGAGCCTGGCAGGTTTTCTTGGACTTTCTTTTTGGGTACTAAGGATGAAACATTTTATGTCCTTAAAGAATTCATTGCCTTAATAGAAAACCAGTTGAATAAAAAGGTTAAAGGAATAAGGTGTGATAATGGGAACCAATAAAGCCTGGTGTGACAACTTTGAGGTGTTGATGAAAGGTGAATTTGAAATGAGTGCTATGGGAGAGATGAACTTCTTCTTAGGTCTACAGGTGAAACAGTTGCCTGATGGTATATTCATCAGCCAAGACAAGTATGTTAAAGACATGCTTACAAAGTTTGACATGGAATCTGTAAGAACTGCAACAACACCTTATGAAGCTGCAAAGACCAAACTGAAAGATGAAACTGATCCTCCAGTTAATGTACAATTGTACCGATCTATGATTGGTTCACTTATGTATCTCACAGCTTCAAGACCTGACATAATGTTTGCAGTTAGTGCTTGTCCAAGACATCAAGTTACTCCACTGACTTCTCATCTGAATGCAGTCAAGAAAATTTTTAAGTATCTTGGTATGTGCTTAAACACACATACCTTTTACCTTTAAAAATGAGCTAAAATAACCAAAAACGGACTTAAAATGCCAAATGCTGGTTCTCATGGTGATAGGAAATCCACTACAGGTGGATGTCAATTTCTGGGCAGAAGGTTAATCTCATGGCAGTGCAAGAAGCAGACTATTGGCTACTTCCTCAACTGAGGCCGAGTATGTTGCTGCGCTAGCTGCTGTGCACAAGTCTTTGGATTCAGAAGCCAAACTGCTGGATTAATGTATTCAACATTCATGAATACCAAAATCTTCATAGACAATCAAGCACCATATGCATTGTGAAGAACCCCTTTCTTCCATCACGGACCAAGCAATTGAGATTAGGCATTCACTTTCTACGAGATTGCTATGAGAAGAACTTGATCAATTGCTGAAATTCACACGATGACAAATGTGGTTGATTTACTGACCAAGGCATTTGATGGACCCCAATTTGCGTATCTGGTATCCATATTGGATGTGAATCCCTCTTCGTGGAATTGAGGGGAGAATAGCCTAAGGGGAGGCTTGTTCTGTTGGTACATCTTGTTTTTTTTTAACTTTATCGTAGCTAGATATGGTGTTTTGTGGGATACTATTTTCTTGTGGTTGCAGGTAGTCAATACTGCTGCTGGTCGTTATCCTCGCCCTGCTGCCAAGTTTGGTTTTTCTGCTAGTATCTATGTTTTTCCTGCTGGAGTATAACCTTCCTGCGTTCAAGGTTGAGGTTTCTGTTGGTCGTATCTATGTTTCTGCAGTAGTTTCACCCCTCCTGCTGCAAGTTTGGTTTCTGCTGGTAGTTCTATGTTTCTGCTGGTAGTTTCCCTCCTGCTGCAAGTTTGGTTTCTGCTGGTAGTTCTATGTTTCTCGCTGGTGAGTTTATCCTTCCTGCTGCAACAGTTAGTGTCTGCTGTAGTATCCTCTGTTTCTGCTGGTCATTATCCTTCCTTGCTGCAAGTTTTGGTTTCTGCTGTAGTTTTCTATGTTTCTGCTGCAAGATTTAACTTATTCCTGCTGACATGGTTGGTTTCTGCTGGTGTACTATGGTTTCTGCTGGTATTATTCTTCCTGCTGGACGAGTGGTTTTTTCTGTTGGTTGTACTATGTTCTGCTGGAAGTTATTTTCCTGCTGGATTCTTTGTTCTGCTGGTAGCTGGGGCGAATTATGCTGGAGATTCATTTCTGCTGATAGGGTGTTTGTTCCTGCTGTCTACATGGTGTCTGCTGTTGGCTGACTCTTTCTGCTGCCACTAGTCACTTGGTTTCTGCTGATAGTATCCAATCCTGCTGGTGGAACAATGTATCTGCTGCCTGACGCGTGTGTGCTGGTCACATATCAATTCTGCTGATTGACTTGTTTCTTCTGCTGATCTCTTTAAGACTTGTTTACGCTGGGTTGACTTTCTACCTGCTGGTCTTAAAAATATGCAAGTTGTATAGTTTTCGTTTTAAATTTCAATTAGACGGCGCTTGGCGGTCACCACTTGCCTGAAAAAGCGGCGGACAAGTTGATTTTTCACTCAATTACTTCAACTTCCGAGGTTAATATTGTACCAATCGAATTAAAAGGTTAACTTTTTCCACATTGGTCATCATTAACCTAATTACCCCCAAATACAATTTTCATCTTTCCCACACACACACATACATCAAAATCTTTTGCCTTTGCATACTCTGTTCCTTCAACCTACATTCCGTAATCACCAATGGCAGCACTCCAGTACAAAGATGATCACAACCGAATCGCTTACTTGGGGAGGGAAAAAGGTTCCGAGGACTTCACAGATATCCTCAGCTACTTGGACCACTCTCCATTGAGGTACGCCTTAACACATGACCCTCCGGTCGTGTTTGACTCATTGGTCAAACAATTTTGGGCAACAGCTACAGTCCGCCCAAATGCTGCTGGGTCTCATGACCTAGTTGCAACTATTGACGGCCGTGAGGTGGTCGTGACTGAGTCGCTCATTAGGGCTCAGTTACAACTTGATGATGCCAATGGCATCTTTGACATGCAAATTGATGATATTTTTGCGGGTATGGGGGCTATTGGGTATCCGCCAGGTAGAACACTTACTTTTCTTAAGCACCATCTCTCTCCTCAATGGAGATTTCTGGTGCATACCATTTTGCATTGTCTGAGCCCTAAGGCTGGAAGTTGGAATCAATTTCCAAGTTCCATTGCCACAGCCCTTATTTGTTTATCGACTGGTAGGGTTTATAATTTTTCACGCTTTATCTTAGAAGGGATGATTGCGAATGTTAAGGCTACAAGACATAAATTTTTAATGTACCCACGGTTTTTACAAATGCTTGTGGCCATAGAGACAGCTGACCGAACCCCTCGACCCACTTTTGGTTTTACTCGGAAACTGTTTTCTAATATGAAGTTAAAATGGGAGGGAGAGGCAATACCTTTGTCACCACCCATGCTTGCCATTGCTGCTGCTGGTGATGCTGCTGATGAGCCACATGCTGCTGCCAATGAGGCTGCTGGTAGTACAGCTGAGGCACACCATGCACCTCACTCTCCTCCATTTTCCCCTGTTAGGGAATCAACACCGGAGAGGCAGCCTGAGACAGAATGGGAAGTCCCTAACCCTGTCTCACCTGGTACTGACTGGAGACCATGGCCTTCTGTTCCTGCGCCTACTCCCATTAGGGATCCTACACCTGAGCCTGCGTCTCCACCTACCCCGCCCGCACAGACTTTGAGTTTTGAGGAGC
This sequence comes from Tanacetum coccineum, assembly GCA_026074375.1. Lineage (NCBI taxonomy): Eukaryota > Viridiplantae > Streptophyta > Magnoliopsida > Asterales > Asteraceae > Tanacetum > Tanacetum coccineum. The sequence continues at coordinate 10,853 of BQNB010120517.1, read as the reverse complement.
CATTAGTGTTTGGCCCTGTCCCTAAACCAGCTGGATATGTGGACCCTGATACTATTGACCCAATCATTTTTGGCCCACCGCCCCGTCCCTATGATTTTGTTGACCCTGCCCTTGAGGAACCCGTTATCTTTGGTCCCCTACCTAGGCCTGCCACCTATATTGCGCCTGAGGACAGGGATAATCTCAATTCCATGGAAGATGATACCAATTCCTTGGTGGATTCATGAGGAGACACATGTGGGCTTGATGATGCTTACCACCACAGCGAAAAATGCTGCTTACGTTTGGGAGGGCAGAGGTCGGCACTCTAAACAAGTTTATCTGCAAAGATTGACAGGTGTATGGACGGATTAGACTTATTGGAAACTGGAGTGGGCACCCTCCAAGAATATAATAAGGGGAGCAATTTTTGACCCTGATATCAAAGCGTAAGAAGAATGGTGCGATCGGTTAAACAATTGAGGCAGCACGGTTGGTGGGTGATGCTCCTGCCACAGAAGGGGATGTGGATATTCAAGATGAGGTTGACCTTGACGGATTATCACGTATGCATATGTTTTGCTCTGGGTCACAATCCAAGTATGTTCCCTTGATGGATATAGAGGCTACGCGAAACAGCTGGAGGAGGTTCCTCTTCTGCGTAAGACGGTCCGGTTCATAGACGTGCAGGACAGAGTTCATACTTTAGGCCTTTGCGCAGTTTCATGCTCCTCGGTTTCTGATGTTCTTCTTCACGCGGATATCTCTGAATTCCCTGGTCCGTCTGTGGTGTGATAAGGGGCAGGCTCCCATGCAGATTGGAGATCCCTGCTGAGTTTTCTAGCTGAGGATGCACAGGACAGCAACGCTCGAGAAGAAAAGGCAGAATGTGCGCGGTTGGTCCAGCAGTTACAGGCTGAGGATTTCGCTCAGGCAGACGTGCCTCTGTTTCTGAGCAGCGTGAGACGGAATTTAGATGAACTATTGCTGCGTATGTCAGACACGGAATGGTTTGACTTTGAGATGCAAGTCGGTACAAATCCTGCATGGCACGTGAGTTGTTGGGAGCTGATGTCAACGAAGACAACTTTATTGAGCGCATGACTGCCATTAAGGAACGGAAGAAGAGAGCCTTGGCAGATTTACGCTATAGAGCACTCAAGGGTAAGCCGCTAAAGCAATCAGAAGTCACCAAAATGATGCGTAACTTGGTTAAAAATCAGTGGTGTGCGGCTCATAATGGTACTATCACTATGAAAGCTGTCACGGCTATGTCGAAACAACAGTTGACTGAAAGAAAACGAGAATATCTGGCAGACGTCATGGACAAAGGTATCATTTAATTGAGTGCTAAATTTAATCTTATTTCGGACCCAAGCCTGCTTATAACTGAGCTCCTTCTAAAAGACAACGGTTGAACGTACTTCTTACAGCCCTCTGATGTTTCCTACTGATACCACACAACATGATGATGATCCTGATTCTGCTAGGTGGTAAGTAGGTTTTTCGTTCCTGCTGGTTCTACTCCTAGGCTCTGGTTTTGCTGTTCTGATACTCGCTGGTGGGTCACTTGATAATACTGGTACTGCTTCTAGGTGTTCCTACTTCAGCAGCAATGGATTCTGCATTGCTTCAAATCATGAGCTTTGAAATTTCACCATTTGCAAGATTCTGACGATAGTCCTTCCCGTCCCAGTCTCTACTGATCACATACCAATGAATATTTGTTCTGTTTGATACCCACACCAGGAGGAATTAATGCGCTTTCTTGGATAGTGTGATGAGGACGATGAAGATAGGTCTGTCTCGCGGTTGCTGCTGAACGGATTCGGATGAGAAACTTACTAGCTGAGATTCTCTTTTCGCGGTCCTATGTTTCTAGGTGCCGGTGTTGTGGTGTGTCCAAATACAGATGATGAGAGTGTTGATCCAGGGGTAAAGGTTTGAACCATTTCTGAATCTACCTCTTCTCATCTCGGTCTCTTTTTGTAGGTAAACATTCGTGGTTGCGGAAGTGATACCTCTTTGTGGGATAGACCAGTTGACGACTTCCTCAGTTCTGAGAGTGAGAGTGATGATGATATAGAGGATTATATTCCCCCTATTCCGTATGGAGCATTTAAAGATTGGGAGATTGTGCGTTGCCCGCTTCGTAACACTTATTATCATGTGTATTATCAGGACAATCGACGGCACAAGAACTTTTTCTACCTGAAAGAGTTGCTGCCTCATGTCTATCGTGAGGATCTCCTTCTTTTACGTCGACGGATGAACAGGTACTTTCGGCTCAATCCAGATGTAGATGTTGGTTTAGACCTTTGGAGAGACGTCAATCTGTTGTGTCAGTCCCTTCATTCTGATGATGTGGAAGAATTTTGGAGAACACAAGATGACTGGGTGGTGAGCAGCTGGAAATTGTATCCCAAGAGCTCTGTTCATAGTTTTGGAGCTTAACAACATGGGAAAACCGTTTATATGTTTGTGGACAAGGTCTATCCTATCCGGGCTCCACTGCTTGAAAGGATGTTGCATCACAGGCTCACAGTTCCACCCTCATACTGTCGGGATGTTGTGGTTGCTGGAAGTGTTATTCAGACGATTCAGGATGGTTTGCGGGAATCCTATGAGTGTCTTGCCTCTGCTCCTATGTAAGTTTGTGTATTAGTTAGTGTTTGTTTTCAATAGTTTCGTTAGTATTATTTAAAAAAAAAAAAAAACATGTACTCTTAGTTAGTGTTATACTGATAGTCTCGTGTTGTATAATTTTGGTGATAGTGCTTGCACTGCACGACAAATGGTTTTCAACTCACCATGGCTAACAGCCGAGAAAGAGTTTGGCTCACCATTGCAAACGGCTTTAGTGTGTAACTCAAATCCGTTATTGTGTAAGCGTTTGCTAAAAAAATCCTATGGCCTTCACTCACCCATGTTCTTGTAACAGAGTGGCTAGTCCAAGAGGGTCGGCTCTTGGTAAAGAACTTTTCAAAATCGTTGATGGTTTGCAGGTTAACCAAAACTGGGTTGGTTATATTTTCCATATTCTTTGGATGAGAAGTGGCTTAGTCCATAGCAAACGGCTCATGTAAAGACCTTTCAAATCTGTTGATAGTTGAAATTTACTAAAAAATTGTTATGGTTATCGACTCTCATGATTTTCATGTTCAAAGAGTGTGACTGGTCATCAATCCACCATGGAATTACTTTTCTAGGTGCCCAAAGGATTGACTTGCTTGAGCAAGTAACGGCTAAAGTAAGGAATCTCAAAATTACGTTGATGGCTGTAATGGTTTGCTTATAAAACCATTTGGTATTCAACTCACCAATGTTTCAAGTACTGAGAGTTTGAAATGGTTCTCTGTTTGACATGGACTTACACCTTTTGCGTGGCCAAAGAACTGACTACTCCAGAGTTAATGGCCTAACTGGGTAAAGAGTAATCAATCCAATTTTACATTTTTTTTTTCATTGAGTCAACCCCCATCTCACAGGAGTTAACACACCTGGAAGTGATGAGAAAGTCTGCAACTTTTTGATTTGATGGACATACTTGTCAATGTGATGTTGTGCAAGTCTGGAAGTTGATGCTTAAGAGATGTTGCTGCTCATTTGATGTCTTTTTGCTGTTTCATCGAGTTTCATGCTGTTTCCTGTGATGATGTTGTGGCTTTTTAGTTTCTGCTGATTTGTTGTGCTGCTGCTGGTTACTTTGTTATATGCTGTGCTTACTTTGTTCCTGTGCTCTTCAATCCTCTTGCCATCATGAAGAATCTATCTTGATACTTGGAATTAAACGGGTTGTCTACTCCTAGTTTAGGGGAGGATTGTTGGGGACAACAATTACAAACGACTAAGTGTCGTTTTGCTGGTTAGACATATTCGTTTCTGCTGTTAGCACTAAGTCGTCTTGCTAACAGTTTTAAATAGCATTCCTGTGTTTACGTTTTGATGGTGCATGTTCTCGTTCCTGTGACTAGTGTAGATCTGCTGATTGTTATTTATAGACGTAATTAATGTAATAAGGAATTTAGTTCTATTTAGTATTATCTCATTAATATAGGAATGAAGATAATTAGAAAGTGATTGATATTGATGTATATCTCTTACGAGATTTTGTTTTCTTGTGAACTAACTTTAGGGTTTCTTCTCTTTAAAAGAAAAAACCTTATAGCATTAGTTGCACACGATTGTAAAAGCACAAAATCAATTTATTTCATGATAGATCAAGAGGGATACGTTGTTCGTATTGTTGTTCTTCTTTATTTGATCTTTGTTTCCGCTCTAAAACATTTGCTAGTGTATCTCAGTATGTTGCTTGTGATTACATAAGTATATACATTCACAAAGGAATAGAGATCTATCATAGTCTAGATCCTAACATCCAAAAGACTTTACCTAAGCGATTTTTCCATATCCTTGCGCGTTATGATCAAAAATTACCGTGAAAAAGCTTGTTCGAATCAAATGGAGAGGATCTTTCAATCTTTCAATGATTTGCGCTTCGACATTTAGTTATCTCGGATGCTTTATTTTTGATGCCAGATTTGCATCATACGGGGTACTTAAGTGTTTGCTTATGAATATGGAAAAAAATTTTGCTTGAATTTGCTAAGTACCGTTGAACGAGAATTATCGGCGTTGCTCCTAAAAAAGCTTCCGAAAAGCTTGAGATCCGGCAAATTTTTTATTCCATGTTATTGCCGGGAATGGATGTATGGCAGCCTTGCCGATTTGGCTTGCGAGCGTTTAAATCTTTTACCCTTTCAATTTGAAAAAACTTTATTTTACCCGAACTTACCTCATCGGATGACTCTTTTGTTGGGGGTGTGGATCCATAACTCATCCTAAAGACATGGTCCGAAGACGTTTATGTCAAAGTGGAAGGTTCCATCTTTTTACCGACTTTGTTGTTGTGATTTTGTAACCGATCCTCAGAGTACCTCTCATACTGGAAGATCTTCTTTAGAAATCACGGTCGTGCTTAATTGATGCTTAGGGAGAAGAAAATAACCCTTGGGTTGATAATGAAGCCATAACTTTTAATCTAGATCAAACTACGAGATACTCCTCTATAAATTAAAAGTCAGTAAACCGAATTAACATCATTAATGAGGTTTGTGAGGAGTATGCTCCAGAATTGCTAGGGTTTTCTAATAAATATTCGGGTGGCAATCCCACCCGATAGTTGAGCCTCTTACTTTCTAATTCATTTTAGAAGAGATTGAAGCTTATCTCAAGGATGACTCGATTTCACTAGAAATTGATCATGCCGATTGCGATCCGGAGGGAGATATTTGCTTAATTGAAAAATTATTAAATAATGACTCGTTTCAACTCCCTTCGATGGACCTAAAGCAAGGAGAAATAATCAAGGCGGTAAATCCTCAATGGAAGAGCTCAGAATAGAGTTAAAAGATTTAAACATCTCAATTTGGAATATGCTTACTTAGAAGAAAACGACAAGTTACCAGTGATTATTGCAAAAGTTTAATAGTTGTTGAAAATGAAGCCCTCTTGAACGGTGCTTAAATTTCATATAAAAAAGGGCCATTTTGCATAGAGTTCACCAACATAAAGGGTATCGACCCTTGGTTTTGTACAAACAAAATCTTGATGGAGGATGATTACTTACCCACAGGTTTAAGTCAAAAACGGGTAACCTAAAATTCACGAGGTATAAAAAATGGAGGTCTCAAAACTTTTGATGCGGCTTATGATTACCCGATCTCCAAACAGCCCATGGGTTGGTCCAGTGCTTGTGTTCCCAAGAAAGTGAATATCCGTTTGTTGCTAATGAAGAGAATGAATTAATTCGACAGTTTTAGTTACCGGGTGAGGGAGTTTAGTTTGTATAGACTATAGGAATTAAATGAAGCGATCGACGAAGTTCATTTTCCATTACGTTTTGGATCCCAAATGTTAGAAAGATTAGCCGGAAATGAGTTTTATTGTTTTCTAGATGGATTTTCGGGGTATTTTCAAATACCGATAGATCCCCAAGACCAAGAGAAAACTACTTTCACATGCCCGTATGGAACTTTCGCGTACCGTCGCATGCCTTTTGGCTTGTGTAATGCTCCCGATACTTTCCAACGGTGTTTTATGTGGACATTATTCAAGATATGATCGAAAGACTTATGGAAAGTGTTTATTATGATGATTTCTCGGCTTTTTGGGGTTTGTTTTGATGCTTTGATTCGTGCCTCTTCAATTTGTATAACGATGCTAAAAGGTGTGAAGACACGAATTTAGTTCTTAATTTGGGCGAGAAGTGCCACTTTAGATGTAGTGAATGAATTATGTTATGTCATAAATTTCAAAGTCGGGATTTGAGGGTCGATAGTTGCTCTAAAGTCGATGTTATCGCTAAGGCTTACTCACCCGACTTCCGTAAAAGGTGTTAGGAGTTTCCTAGGTCATGCGGTTTTACGACGTTTTACTAAGACTTTTCCAAAATTAGCTTAGGACCTTATGACTATCCTTCTTGAGAAGGAAACACGTTTGTGTTTGTCTCAAGGTTTGTAACTAATGCTTTCGAGACTCTTAAAATGAAGACTGTACGAAGCTCCGATCTTAGTTATTGTCCCTTGATTGGAAACTAACCTTTTTCTCGAATTATTGTGTAGATGCAAGTTGATTTCGTAATTGGTGCGGTTTTATGACAAAGAAAGACGAAGCACTTTCAGCCTATACATTATGCTAGTAAGACGATGACCGAAGCTCAAATTCATTACACTACGACGGAGAAAGAAATGCTTGTCGTAGTGTATGCTTTTGAAAAGTTTCAGCCATATCTTGTCTTATCTAAAAGCATAGTGTATATCACTCGGCTTTAAAATTCCTTATAAACAAACAATATGCCAAGCCGAGGTTGCTCCGGTGGGTGCTCCTCCTACAAGAATTTGATATCTAAATCCGTGATCATAAGAAGGACGTGAAGAACTCGCGGCCGATTCTATGAACCTAATCTTTGCTATAATTCTAATTCTTCCGGTTTTGACCAATATCAACCCCCGCAGTATACTGTCATTCATCAACCTCCTCAAGAAACGAGTGTGGAAAATTTTCAAGCAGAAAACCTAATGAAATCTATACAAACCTTTTTAAAGAAGTTTAATCGAATATCTTTTGGAGAAACGCCAAAGGTTTTATCGCTAGCTTAGGATAAATTTTTTCAAATTCAGCATGCTTTTAGAGAAAAGCAACATCAACCAAAGGATATACAAGAATTGCTTCATAAACTTCTTAAAGATTTGCAAATTATAAGAGAGGAGCCGGCAGAATATATTAATTCTCCGAGTTGGAATTATCCTGCCTTCTACGACGATGATGATGAGTACACTATTCAATATAAGGAATATTTACAGAATTCTTCTAATGCAATCATACCCGATTTACCAACCGAGGAACCCGATAACTCTCTAAGTATGGGGGACGAGCATCTTAGCACTATTCCAGAAACGGATTCGGACGAATTAATAAAGTCTAGTGTTGAGGACCTTGTCCCAATCCCAAGTGAGTCCGAGGGTATTTCTGACGATACGTGTGATGTGCCTTTTTGTGATAATTCTCCTCCTCTAGATGTTTTAAACGATCACTTTGAGATTTTCTCCGATTTTAACGATGATGACGATTCTTTTGAGGACATCGATTACGTTGAGGCATCACCTCCCGATTCTGAACTCGTCAGCTTAGGGGAGGCGAAGGACGATATACTTCATGAGAAATTATTGAATAGCAATATTCTTATTGATAAGATCGAATCTTTGAATGATAACCCCACTCCTGATTGTGTGCTCAAGTCTCCTTCCCCATTTCCTATCCCCGTTAAGGATAGTGACTCTTTCTTTGAGAAGTCCGATACTTCTCTCTCTTATTCAGATAATTCTTTACCCGAATTCAAGACTTTTAGCGATCACACAAAAGAGACGAGGAGTGGCAGTACCACTACTCATGCTGATAATTATCTTACCGAGTATGATTCGTTTCATTTTGAGATTGAGCCCGATCAGGGTGAGTTGTCCAGAGTTGTTATGGAAACTATTTTGGGAGAACCTCGCATTCATGTGCCTAATGTTTTACCCACCCATACCACCCTTTATCAGGATTAGGACTTCTCTCCTTCTGATGATTCCCTCAGATCCGATCTTGAAGTTTCTTTTCCTTCCGAAACTAGAAACAAGATTTTTGATCCGAGTATATTCTTTGAAGTCCAATCCAAGAGATTTCTATCTCGGGATTCATTTTCTATCTCATTTATCCGTAATCCTCTTTGTCTAGTGATTGGAACTTTACTTCCATTTTCATTCGAAAAAGAAGACAAAGTTTTCAATCCTGGTATTCTTCCTTCTAATATCTTATCTCATCGAGGTAAAATCACTTCTGATTTTTCTAAGAGCCCGATGATGATTTCTGGAGGGAGCATTCCTTTCTTGGATGTCTTATTTCTCCATTTCTATCCTCCTTGACCAGCTCAAGTATGGGGGATCCAGTCAAGCTTAATGACTCTTTAATAAACAAGCACTTCGTGGGTGGCAACCCATGTCTGATGTGAGGAGGCTCGCCTCTTCCTTTCTCGTGTTTTATGTTTTGTGGTTTATGTCCAGGATTGCTCAGATTTTGAAGACTCTCGTGCTTGTGGTTTTGTCCATCGTCCACTCGATCTTAAATCCTTTGCATACTTATATATGGTAATCCGATATCCTAGATCTTATTGATTTAACGTTTATCTATTAGCATACTTAATAAACGGCTTTAGATTTGCGTAGAAATCCCTTAATAAATGGATTATGCCTTGAAATTAGTATGGGGGTGACAGTCTCACATTGAGGACAATGTGTAGTTCTAGTATGGGGGAGATCTTTCGATTCGATCTTACTTGCATTTGCCTTGTCTTCACGTAACCCTATTTTTCCACCAAAAATAGCAAAAATATGCCAAAATTTATTTATTTTTCAAAAATAGAATAAGTGTTTTGACACAAAGTATTGTCTTTTAAGGAATAAATTTTGACTTGATCGAGCATGATTGCGCTCTAGCTTGCCCCTTAACTTACATAAATTTAATCTTTTGCTAGTCTTTTATACAAGAAGCTTTAAAACGCGAATTCTAGCTTAAAAGAGCCAAGAGTTTGCAAGTTTCCATGATAGACTTTAAATATGTAAAGCTTGTCTTTATTAGACTAAGCATTCGCGGATCTTTTTATTAAAGATTTTAAATTTATGAAGAACGAGAAATGATAGAGTTTTATATAAGTTAGATGCTAAACATAGAGTAGTTGGAACTCTTTAAGGCTCATAAAGGTTAATTGTGGCTTTTTGCTCCCATCAACTTAATAAATGTTATATAATTGTTGAATAAATAAAGTTACTTTAGGTTTTTATGATTCGTAGTTTAAATCACTTCGTAGAGATTCATTCTGGTAAAAGTAAGGTACACATCGAGGTTTTGTCAGTGTTGTGGGGAAATAGACTCCTAGACCATGGTCGGCTCGCATACCGATGTGGCAGTTGTTAAAAGACCACAGGACTTGAAATTTGGCTAATAATAATAAGTTATGTAATAAACCGAAGCCGAAATAAGACCACTACCTCTTGCCGGCTCACAACCGATGTGGTAGTCGTTTAAAAGGTAGAGGTAATAATAATAATAAAGCCAAATTTCGACTCCGGGGTTATCTAAAAAGGATAACCCCTAAATCATGCGAAATTAGAACCTAAATGTGGACCTTATTCTCACTATATCGTCTCTTTAGGAAAGGATTTCAAACTAATTATGGTCTAAACTGGGTTAACTTTATATGAATAAGAATTTAATTTATTTGTCACCAATAATAATAAAATCTTTAGAGGATTTAGGAATAAGGGAGCGGAAAGTAGCTATGCATCCACAATTAGCATTTATGAGTAGTGTTAGCATCTTAACTTATATTTAACAATGATTTCGTTTTTAAGCTTGGTTTGATGCGGGTGAAAAATCAAGGACGATGAATTTATCCCTATAGTGTTTCTTGTTCCATAAAAGTTATGATATAAATGAATAATTATAAATGCATAAAAATGGTTAAACAGGGGGGCTTTTCAAAACTAGTAATTTCTTAATCCCCTTGGATGAATACTTAGATACTTTTCGAGGTAATTAGTCTAAGGGGGTTGAAATTGTTGGTTTTCTAAGTTTGTATTTATGACATTACGTGAGGACACATAAATAGTTTTGTATGGAGGATTTTGGTATGTGCTTAAATACACATACCCTTTGCCTAATAAAACAAGCTAAAAAGACCAATAATGACCAATAAATACAAAAAATGCAATGCATTGTATTCGTTTGTATTATGAATTGTGTCTTGCAGGTAACATATATTACACAAAAAGACAAAAACAAAGTAAAATAGACAAAACCAAGCACGGGAATAGAAAAAGTACAAGAAATCAAAGCCGAAGACGTATTTATCTTTAATGGGCCAACCCGTACCCATTTTAAATGTGTCGGGTCAGCCCATTAAGATATTCTACCTATTAAACATAAAACTAAAACCCATTTATAACTTAGAGTCCAAACCATTAAAACCTTACCTTGGTCCAAGTCAAAGCCCAACCCTAAGCCCGATCAATCCCATTTTTATACCAAGTCAAAATTATTGCTCACCTTCTCCTTTCCCTACACAATTCACCATTACCACGTACAGGGTAAATCCTCCAAAGTACACGCATCTTAATGCTTCTATGTTGGGAATTATAATTTGATGATTACAAAACATTATATGCAACATTGAAGATAAAAGAAACAACAAGGACTTAAAGATAAATATTAAGTTAGCTTTCATAGTAAGCTAGGTTTTATGTAAACCCTAGCCCCTCTAGTATATAAAGAGAGGT
>BQNB010120516.1:0-20618 GCA_026074375.1 Tanacetum coccineum | reverse complement strand
GAATTAGGTTTGAATAGTGACATGACCTGGTGGACCATTGAGAGGCAGAGGTTTGCTAATATCAATCCTGACTTGATCACCTTCTGGATTAGCCCAATCAATCTAATTTGTAAGCAGCTTGTGACACTCTTCCATATAAAACTGAAGATGAACGACGTCCGGGTAGAAAGGTTTAACTACTTCATAAGCTTGACCTTCCAAATCTGCTTGAGTAAGCTCGGTCTTTCCCATCTTTTGACAATACCAGTTCATAAACGTACACATATCCCTAGTCTTTTCAAGTAGAGAGTTCTCCATCGGAGCTTGATACGTGGTAGCTAAAGCATTGGCCCAATTGTTCACAGCATCAGGAATGTGGGACGTTGGAATGACCCAAGCAGGTTCTGGATTGGCTGGTCTTGCATCATCTGGAATAGGCTTCAACCATTCTGGCCTCTACTTAGTCTTTGGAAGATGGGCGGAGTCAGTGTCATGTGAATCAGATATGTTGTCAGAATCTTGTATTGGTATGTCGTCGACTGGTTGCTCAGCATGAGGACCAGATTGTTGATTAGAGGAGCTTGAAGGAGCATCTCGAGTGTCAGACTTCTTCCATGCTGATGATTGAGGAGCTTGTGGTTGTGATGAACCAGAAGCGTCAACGTCATGTCGTCTTCTCTTACTTTGATCCAAATCTGGTGGAAGAGGAGGATCTTGATCATCACGTCGTCTCTTACGAGACTTATCCTTTTTAGCGAGAAGCTCATCCCTCTGTGCACGTTCCATAGATGCTTCAAGAGCTTCATAGAGTGCGATATGTTCCAGAAGTGATTTGTAAGAGCCAGTTTCAAACATCCTTTGGTGAAGCATTTCTTTCATATCTTCTTCGGACAAGTCTCTGAAGCGGTCTCGAAGGGGAGCCTGTAGAGCTATTTGAACCGCCTCTTTGACATTTTCACGGACTGCTTCATTAATCTTATGAGGCAGATCCCTAAGCTCCAAAGTGTAGACCCTAGATCCAAGATTCCAAGTTGTGTTATCAAGATTCTTTTTAGTCTGCTCTAAATCAGAGAGTTTCTTTTCAAGAGCTGCGACACGTTCAGCTAACTCTAATTTAGTTGTGCTTTGTTGTTGTTGAGGAGGTGGGAGGGGTGATGTTGTTGTCGTTTTTGTTGCTATAAAGATTGGTGTTTGAGTGGTAGATGATGCAGGTTTAGGAGGTAGAAGATCAGTTACTGTTGTGGACAGTGGAGGAACAAAGGATGACGCTTGATATATTGGAATGGTAACCATGGAGATCACTTCAGCTTCCACATTGAGTTTTCCCGGTTCATCATCAGTGGATTTGTCATTAATGAATTTATCCCCAATAGCATATGCATCCTCCATATTTTTCATTGACGATAGGCTATCACATGGTTTGAGCTTAGAGACCTCTAGATAACATGTTCATCAACCAGAAATTTCAAACTCTCTAGAACCTTAGGGAGCGCAAATCAGCCATAAATTTGTCGTGTGTGGGCTTAGTGTCTGGTACAGCAAGAGCCACACGGCTTATCCCAAGGTCTGGTCCAGCCTGGTCTTTATCCATGTGTACTGCTCTGGTTGAGGTTGAGACTCAAGAGATTCACCAGGGTCTGATCTAGCCTGGTCTTGATCAAGTTATGTAGTCTTTTCCTCTAGATTCACCTGATTAGTCACTTACTCTCCTAGTTCTTTAGCTATCTACAGTATCTCAGTATCACCTCCACTATTTATCTTATCCGATTCAGCCCTAGTTTTAGCATTTGTAGGAGAAGGAGAGTCACAAAGAATATTGGCGGACGTATCATCTTGTGGTTGTGCAGAGGGTCCAATTGATGCCTCTTTAGTAGATGAAGTCCGCCTTTGGAATATGAATTGGTCCGTGGGGCTTCTCCTTTTTGGGGTGTGTAGGGCTAGTAGAGATTGAGCAGCTTGTTCTTCAGTGACAATGGCTTTACCCTTGCCTTATACTACAGGGAGTGGTCGGATGGCCTCCTCGGTAACAGGTTCTTGAATTGCCACACCTCCAACATGTGCATGACCCTATGCCTGAAACAATTCCAGACTTATCTGAATAGCACATTCCATATCATATTCTTCACATGCACCTTCTTGTTTCGATGCTCAGGTTTAGGTTAGCGAATGAGCCTGGATCTTCAACAAAGGGTCATCAAACCACTGAAAGAGCTATTCATGTTGCGAACTTTTGCAACTTTACCCTTGTCGGCTTTCTGTAGCAGTGTAGCCTTGGTTGACTTTTCTTTGGCAGGCTTCGGATTGGGTGGCTTAGCAGTAGTGGCCTTAGAAGGTTTGGATCTTGTGTTACCTTATTGTATAGGAGGAGCGGTACAGGGTGTATCCTGTTTCTGTGAACTTCTCGATAGCAGGCTTTGGCTTGGGTTGCTTGGTACTTACAGATTTCTTCTTTCCTTTCTTTTCGGCAGCAACTTTCTGATCATGCTTTGCGACCATTTCCAGATAAGCATTGTAGTATGGTGCATTCCTGATATTGTTTGAGATCAACCATTTGGAATTGCAATCCATAAGACTCATCTTCTCGCCCTTTGGGAACGAATATGAGATTACCAAGTCTGAGATCTTCTTCAGCAAGATGAAACAGAGATGTTGATCTCTGGTGAATGTTATGAATTCTTCCTAAGTGACAGATGATTAACTTTATGAACCGACAAAATGGAATAACATGAGGCTTGTCTTTCCTGCCCTTCTTAGTAGGACTGCCCAGATTAGCCCTATCAGTAAGAAAAGTCTGGATAGCTTGTACAAACTCCTCCCATATAAGTTCAACATTAGTGCTTGTAATAATCCCCCAAAGCATCTGAAGAACTGGATATCTGGGCCTATCATGCCCAGAAGTCTTGCCTGTGAGACATTGGTTGATCTTAGACAATATTGCTCTCCAGGTGGGGCGGTGTATACGAGGTGATTCACTGCCATACTTGACACAAAGTGAATTACCTGTGGATAACCCAGCTCATTCACGAAGTCCATAATTACATCAGCTGACGGAGGTGTCTCCAAAGCTTGATCAATTATCAAATGGGTGAGCTTGATCAATGGGGGTTATCTCTAAAGCTACCCTCAGAAGTTTTGCATCTAGTGTGAACCAGTTTTCATCCAGCTGAAATCTGTAAGTCCTAGCTTTTTCCACATATGTAAGCGTGTTCCAGAATTGTTGAATGTAGATGGCTGGAACCGAGGCAGAAGTAGTGAATGCCCTAAAGAAGTTTGTATTTTGTAGAATATCTACGACAATCTAAAAGATTGAGTTCTTTTGCCTCTTTTGAAGATCCAAGACATGGTTTCTCTTTCCGATTGGCACCCACGCAGCAAAAGGAAGTATCTGATCATCAGATCTTGTAGGAGCAGGAGCAAGAATATTCTCATCAGCCATATTGTTTGCACAATGACATCAACAAAGACAGACATACATGACATGTATTGAGGTTAGATGAGAACATTAGTCATGATGATTGATTATGGTGAGATTAAGTCCACGTTGGTCAAGGATATTTGATGAACACAAACAGGTTAACAAGTCCCAGATGGGTGTTGGTATGTGTTTAATTACACATACCATTTTCCATTTAAAACGAACTTAAAAGAATAAAAACATACCAAAAATACATTGTATTTGTATGTTTGCATTTGTATTGTGCAGGGAACGGATATCTCACAAAAAGACGAAAAACCAAGCAAAAAGCGACAAAACCGGTCACGGGATGGAAAAGTGTGTGAAGGCGAAGCCCAATCAAAGTCAAGTCAACTCCGAGAAGAAAAAGCAAAGAAAAATGTAACTTGAGGGGTCAAAAATGCCAAACCCCTAAGTTATATTAAGGAAACAAAGAGAGGGGCTGATTATGCCAATTTGGGAAACTTCATTTATAAAAGAAAGAAAGGGAATGAAAAGAAGAAAGATGTGGAGGGGCTTTTCTTGTACACAAACCAAACATCCCCTTAATCACAATCTTCAACCTCCTCTGTCACCCCAAAGCTTGTATAAACCTTTTTCCCAAACTTCCCGCCAATACCAAAACCAGCCAGCACCCTATTTTTGCTCCCATACTCTCCTCCTCCAGCAAAATCACTCAACAACCAAACGTAATCAAATCATCACCCATACTAATCCCCCACTTTATAAAGTCCATTTGTCAATCCCTCTCCATTCCCAAAGCATATCGATGCTGAGATTGGTCTCCAAAAAGCCAAAAGAAATCAAGAGGTAGGGATTTTCTCTAGATTCTCCTCACACAGCTACACACTTGGTTTTATCTCTCATAGAAAGCCACAAAGAATGCAAGACCAATACTTCGGCTATAGAATAGAGCTTCTTGTAGCTTTAGGTCTAGTTAGAAATAGTTCTAATTTTAATATAACTTACTTATTTTCATCCATATCCGTTTTTTGCTTTCAGCTTTGTAACATGTTTCCAAGTTATTAACTAATGCAAATTTAAGTTTTTAAGTCAATTTACAATACCAGTGTTAAGTTTCTTAATCATATTGTTTTGTGTTCAAAAGCTCTCATTACAGCTTGTTTACAAACTGTTTTAACTAAGTGAACTTAAAAAGCTAAGTAGTTAAGAGAATAACACAACAATCACTCTCAAATATACCTCAGCTTACGTTATGGATGATAAGCCAGTTCTGGATGGGCTTATGGACTCTCACTAGCTTGCTTTATGCAAGCTAGAGCTTGTAGATTCATTGTTTGACCCTGTTTAGAGCAAGGGTTTTGTAAGTCTATCTCTCTTTTTCTTATTATTCTTACTTTCAGCAGAACTGCTTTTAAAAATAACACTGCTAGGCCAAA
This sequence comes from Tanacetum coccineum, assembly GCA_026074375.1. Classification (NCBI taxonomy): domain Eukaryota; kingdom Viridiplantae; phylum Streptophyta; class Magnoliopsida; order Asterales; family Asteraceae; genus Tanacetum; species Tanacetum coccineum. The sequence goes on along the minus strand of BQNB010120516.1, from coordinate 15,785 downwards.
TCAGCCTATTTAAGTGCTTATTCTTAATTAAAATTGCTTATAAGTGTCTTATTTTGTTGATAGATAATCTGTTTTTAATTAACTTGAGAGAAAAATGATTTTTAAGGGGTATTTTCAACTAGCAGTACTAACCTCAAGTTAGTACTGCTAGTTCACTTTTGGAACAGCATTAACTTAACACTACCAGTACTAACTCCAAGTTAGTACTGCTAGTTCATTTTCTTGGATTTCAAAGGTAGCAGTACTAACGGAGCGGGACACAGCATACTAACTCACGTTAGTACTGTCAGAGGGGGGGGGGGGGGGGGATATAACGTTTAGTAACTAAGGTAGTCATTTTATGGGCTCATCAGCTTATTATTTCAGCTTGTTTAAGATTTCTTTAGATTTTTAGAGTAGATTAAGCTTATTTTAGTGTACTGTTTTCAGTAGAACTTATTTGTCTTTTCAAAATAACTTTAAGAGTTTATCAGTATTAGTTTTCTAGCTTATTTATCATTATAGTCTATTCTGGTTGCTTACTCTTATGCTTAAGTGCTTATTTTGGGTAGTTAGCCTTCTGTTTTAGCTTATTTGCTTATTTCTTGTTTAATTGTGTTTTGTTAAGGCTAGCAGTACTGGTAGTTAGTACTGGTAGTTAGTACTGGTAGTTAATACTGTTAGTACTGTTGTTAGTACTGTTGTGTTTCTCTTGTTTAATTTAGCTTAATTGCATGCTTAATTTGCTTATTTAGATTTAGATTAGCTTACTTATCTGTCTTAAGCTTATTAGAGCTTATTTGTGCCTTAGTGTAAAAGTTTTTAGTGTTTTGCTTTTAGTAGCTTTCATACTTGTTCTAGCTTATGTCCCTTGATTATCTTTGTGTTCATTTGCCTATTAGGTTTAGTACCCAATCATATTCACATCCTGGTCATATTCAAACATAATTCATCAATCGTCTTTCGATATTCCATTCTAGCCTCGTTGGGACATAACGACCCGGGAACACTCTATACTGCTTCCGGTTTTCTTGATCTCGCGTGATTTCGTCCCTTGGTGTATTTATGTCATATATAGATAGGTTTTAAGGGGTGAGCTCGCGCGCAGACCAGAGGCATTGGCTAAGAACAGCCTAATTACTTCAATCCTAGCAACTAGAGCAAAAACCTCATCATAATCTATTCCTTCTTCTTGAGTGTAACCCTGTGCAACCAACCTTGCTTTGTTTCTAACAACAATACCTCTCTCATCTTTCTTGTTCTAGTAGACCTATTTTGTCCCAATGGCCCTCTTGCCATATGGTAAGTCAACCAAAGTCCAAACCTTATATAATTTAAACTATAGAAGCTCATCCTGCATTGCTTCTATCCAGCTTGGATCTGTCAAAGCTTGAGTCACCTTCTTGGGTTCTACTTGTGATAGAAAACAAACAAAAAACTATCGAAAACACTAAGGTGTTGTCTGACATTGAAGACTGTTCATGGACCCAGTGACGCTATGCACAGCACTCCCTTGCCACTCAAGGTCTCTAAAAGACTCTTATTTCATTTCTCACAGAGATTACAGCTATTTCTATTGACTTTCTCACTTCCGAGTTGTTGATATTGAAAAGGGGAGTCTGCTCTAGCCCCGATCCACTAAAATCAAAGTGCCACTATGAGTTAGAAGCCAAAGAGAGCCATTCTATAAATTCTTATTAGGGACATCCTTGTCCAATTCTTCTTTATTGTAAGTCACACAATGTGAATTACATTGAAAATATAAGAGTCTGACGCATCTATTCTTATCATTTTGCCAAAACATCTGATGTGATATTAAGTATTCACAATGAAGATGTAAATCCTACTTGTGACAAGCATCAAACAAGCTCATGGTAGGGTGACTTGTGCGGATTCCTATTTGAATTAAACTTGTGACAACTGGAATGAAACGATGGTAGTTTCTATAAGAATCTATTATCTTGTTTCTAGGATATGATTTGACGATTGATGATGAATTTTTGAATTGATTTAACACTGCTCAATGTGTCACAAAAACCATCTTTGCAAGTGAACGTTGATGATTTTCAAATCAATTTTTTCTATTTTAATCGAGTTACGATAGTAACTAACTGGTTTTTACTCTTTTATCGTGCTGTTTGGTGTAAGACGTTGCGATAATGAGAACATGTTGAGTTTGATAAATCTAATGCATAAGGTGTTGAAAGATTCTATTACTTCAGCTGGAAATATGTTAAGGAGGATTCTTCTTAAATTGAATATACACTGATCACAGGTCGATCCTCACAGATTCGAAGGTTACTTAAATTCACACTGGACGATTGACAAATGCCATATTCGTCCCCTTAGCATTTGATTGCTAACTGTTTAAATTGGCAGGATTACGTAAGGATGGTGGTGAAGGTACCTGATTCCAAGCTGAACTTACTAGATTCTTAGCCACATGCTTCAACCTGATCGACAAACATACATGACATCATGAAAGATCAAAGTACATGTTTCAAGACTTCCGCTACGCTGATTTACCGTACGTCTTTCTTGATAAGTGACGAAGTATTAAAGTCAAAGAATTTCAAAGATGTTTCCGTCAATCTGGATATCCGAACGTCTTTCTCAAGGTGACGAAGTGTTAAAGTTAAAGAATTCATGAAAGAGGCAACTATTAATGCTTTTCAAGTTACAAAATTAAGAAAGGTATGACCATTGGCAGTCCAGACAGTCACAAGATCACAAGATGACAATAGTCACAAGATGGCGAAATGAGATTATACATAGTTAATGGATCTCTCAGTGTCATGATCAATCTCTATTACAAGTAATGTGAAAGGAACAACTCGAGCTAAAGTCAAAGATTACTACAACATATTCTCAAGAGAGAGTCAAGGTGTTACGAGCTTGAAGACTAGGAGATCTAGCATCTAGTATGTAGGTTTAAATTTTGTAAAATGGGTGACCTCCCTTAGGGGGAGATTGTTGGATAACAAGAAAAGTTAATCGGTCACTTCCAAGTTGTAATTAGTCTTTGCCCATGTTTGTTATGATGATTAGTCTAGTAAGCTAAGTCTGGACCAAGGGCCCCATGAAAAGACTTGTTAAGGCTATGGCGGCAATGTTGTGAAGTATTTTATACCCTCACCACTGCCTTGAGAGGATGGGTTGGTTGTTTCATTACACATTTTACACACTTAATAATATTATCATCTTTCTCTCTCTAGAAACTTTCCAACCCACTTCTCTCTCTAGTTCTTGCATAACATTAAAGATTACTAGTATTCTTCAGTTTTGTCATTATCAACTAGGGGAAGATTGTTGGGAATTATATCTGAGTTGATAAGACAAAACATGAATGAAACAAGATGGAAACAAGAAGGATCAAAGTCGTCATTGCAAGATTCTACAAGATGTACGAGATAATGAAGATTTGGTCAACATAAAGATAAAGATGAAAAGATATCAAGATAAACATTAGATGATTTACTTATTTAATATCTTTTATTGGTTTCCATGTAAACCTTAACCTCCTTATGCTATAAAAGGATGTCCATGCATATAGTTTTTAGGGTGCCAAAAAGTGTGTGTGCACCAAAGGTGTAAAACGTGTTATGTGTGTGGGTTTACATGTCCCACAAGAGATAGAAGCTAGCATGGTGGTGTAGCCCCAAGGATCTTATGATTCCTGTTGATGTAACTGTCTTATCATTGATCAGGTAAGATTAGGGCTTGTAGTAGTCATGTATCTTAGGTGATGATGATGAAAAACCTTGTATTCATAACAATGATTCAACGTTTGAATATTCCGCCTTTGTTATTAATTCATCCTAGATCATGTTCTAAACAAACAGGAGCTTAAACGATCAAAGAACCTATCACGTGTTTTAGGTTTCCATAATACGCTGTATCCAAAGGAAGTGGGTACGCCGTATCGAGTTATCGACCATAACAGTGTATTAGCAAAACAATTAAATTAAACACACAAATATACAAGCAAAAAATTAAACTAAGAAAATATACAAAATATACAGAATATAAAAGAATATACACTAATCTAATTTACACTACTCCTAAGGGTTAGATCTAATCTAATGTTAAAAACCAAAACATAAAATAAAAATCAAGATTAATTTTCACTCCTCGGCAATGGCTCCAAAAACTTGATGTGTCGTTGTGTGGTGTTTATTTATGATAGTTCAAGTTTTAAATTTATATTTTGGTTTACTAATCTAAGTTAATTCTAATCTAAGTCAAACCTATGTTAATCCTATGTTAGTTTTAATCCTAATTCTAACCCTAACAGTAAATGGGGTTTTCATCCATAAAGAGACTGGCACGGTTTTGTTGGTGACTACAAACAATTACAATACACACTTTAACCTATGCAAGCAAATTAACAGAAGATAAAAGATTGGTCGAGCCTTATGATAGAAAACTTTATTAGCCATCATTAATCTGATTAGAAGTTGGTTTATTTATTCAGTGCAATGATTACTTATCTTGAAGAGGCATATATTCATAGACTTATGCGGGACTTCATCCAAGACCTAGACACATTAATTCTGACACAATAAATCATTTCGCATAAGAGCATCTTTTAACTTAATTTATGATCTACTTAAGGGATTGAAAGCATGGTGAACTTGTTAAACCCTAGCTCATTGAGACTTTACCCCCACTACTGCTTAAAAGGCAATTTATACTCTAGAGTCCACTTGTCTAACTATCCAATGGAATCAAAACATTATTTGTAGAATTATCTAGATTCACCTACTAGTCAACATGTTCAATAAACCAAAGGCAATATCCAATTAACTAGTTAAGCACGAAGCGTATCCTAGATACAGATTTAGAAGGACAATACCTGTGATCCTATGATTCTAGATGTATAAATAACTATATGGAGAGCTATCCCGGCATCAAGATTACTTGGTCCGTATCACTAGATCCAGTTGAATGATAGGTCGCATACAAAAGCACGTAAGCAAGTATGAACTGATAAACATAAACAAGCATGCAACGATAAATTAAGCAATCGAGATATAAACAAAACCAAACATTCAGATCTTCATAATAAAGGCTAATACCCGAAGGGTATTAGCCTTTAAACATCATAATTAATACAAGACTAATTGTTTTAGCCAAGGTAAACTAACCGAGTTAACGAATGATACCAAAAACTGAACGATTACAAAAGTATAAGAAATTACACGTTGCCTTCTATGGATTGGAATGTGTTGCAAGACCTCTTTTTCTCTTTTTCTCCTCTAAAAATTGACTTTTGTGGTTTAGGTATCGAGAATATGATTTAGCACACTTAAAACTCATTTTTGAGTTTTGTATTTATAGGGTCTGGAAGTCGATTCGATACGGCGTATCCAAGGGATTGGATACGACGTATTAGAGTTTTTGGAGTAGGGACCACGTTTGATATCTTCTAGAATATTATATTCATTCCATATTTCCAATATAGAGTATTTGTCTTCTCTGGATACGGCGTATTGAACTTGTTTCTTTTGTGGTCTTTGGTGAGTGTAGGCACGGATATGCCGTATCTTCCTTAATGGATACGGCGTATTGGTCTTTAGAATAGTAATATTTAAAATATCTTTATTTAAGCTTTAGAATATGCGCATTTTGCTAATATTCACCAAGTACTCTATAATTACTGTAATTCTTAAATATAAATGATTAAGTAACAATTCTTTGCAATAATTATATAAAATGGGTTAAATACATGGGATAAATGATGCTATAAAATAGACGTTATTTGATGTCATCACTTACAAACTCTATGGATTCACTCAACATTATTGTTGGCGTTTTTAACATGTTTTATCTCATGTGATTATGCTTATGCTGCTTGGATGGGAGTATTGCACGGATATCAAAATTTTAAGACTATGTCTATTTTTCACATTCGATGAATACTTTATTGGGATCGAGTTATGTTTTGACTCTTGTAGTTTTGCTAAAAACCGTTGGGACCTGTTATTTAACTCTGATATTTAATTAAATGTGTCGAATGTGATAATTTAATTTAAAAACGTCTCTTTTGAGGTCGTTTTTTGTGACTTGTGCTTATGGAATTTAAAGTAGCACCTCATGTTGTTTTTTGATGCGTTACGTATTTTTAGGGTGTTACAGATTGGTATCAGAGCACTGGTTATAGAGAACTGGGTCGTTTTCAAAACCTAGACTATAACCGTTTTTCAAAATTAAGAGTCTTTCATCGTTTATCTTATATCCGCGCGCGCGTACTTTCTGACTCCTTATATACTTCCTCGATCATCCCTATTAGTATTACATGGATAAATAGTGTATAACACTTGGCTTTCTATTTGACCTCTCGTGCCTATCTTTGAGAGTATAGCTATCTATCTATATCATGTAAATTATATAAGCATCGTTTATCCCTGACTGTTTATACTTAATTATAAAGGTATTACTATTTAATTTATATAGATATCTTATTTGCTTTTCGGTTACTTATGGCTATTATCGAGAACGTTGCTACTTATTTATATAAAAGATATTTACATAAATGTTGACCAGTTTCGGTCATTAATACCTACTAACCGGAGGATCACTATATATTTATATATAAAGTTACTTATTACTTATCCAATACATTGTGAATGACACAATGGTCTCTAAAATTCACATGATTTCTTTTTCTTCCATAATACCATTTTCGGCGATATTGAAATTCGACGTAGTTTGTCGATCCCACTGGTTATTTTACTATTCAACCCCAAGTTTGATCATTCGCCTTGTACTTTTGAAATGTATATGTCGTCATGTAATCCGTCGCATGGAAACATGCCGACTAAATCAAACACGACTTTAACATGTCACTTCATAACACTTTATTCTTTTAGAAAATGACTATTAACTTATTCCCACGTAATGTGTCGTCTGGGAACATTTACTTTTGGAACTTTCAAATAAAATTTTGGGTTTCGCCCTTCTCAACCTTATTTTTATATGTTTATACCTTTATTTAATTTGCATGTTATATAATCCACATGATTGTGTGCTAGATTAGTGTTTGGGTGAATTTGGTTGGTGGAAAGTGGTTAAATGATAGAGATAGGCTAGTATAAGTGCGTTGTGAAGTTTTGTGAAGTGAAAATAGCGTTTGGATGGGTTTTGGTATAGTCTAATTAATGCGGAAAATTTGACAGCTATTTTTGTGTGTCGTAAAAATCTTTAATCTGATTTTAAGCTTTAAAATATGATAGGCCTTGTCCTTATGATCGTTTCGGTAGGTAGATCGTCCCGTAACTCCTAAAAATAAAGTTTCTATGACCGATCGAAGTTTGGAAATTTATATATTAAAATTCAGCACTTTGGTTATATAGTAAACTTGCACAGAAAAATAAAAGGGCAATTTAGTCATATAAAATGGTAAAAACTTAACGAATGTTATTTTATAACTAATATGATTTTTGGGCATTTTCGTTCACTTCTAAAAATGGTAAGTCTAAAAATAGAAACTTTATATATATGAGCACACGTCGAAAGTAAGGTTAATTATATAATTATTGGGGTGTCGGTGTTAACGGAAAATGAAACAATTTTTATTTGACAATATCAACGTCTTTGAATAAACGAACTTTCTCAAAATAGTGACTTTCTAAAAATAGAAACTTTTCAGAAAAGCAGCGTAACTTAATTACGAGTATGACTCTATTTCTAGGACGTCTTGATAAGTAAACTTAGGACGCACATGTGAATTCTATAAGTACTTCTTCTATAGGTAATAAACTATAATTGATTCTTTTTAATCGTATTCTTCTTCTTTTATGAATTGTTATCAGATGAATGAAGGGTTTATCTTTGTTGTTTCATCGCCGTGTTTCTTAGTTCATGACTTATTAACACCTCATTCTTTTCCTCATTACTTCATGTGATTTTGGAGAATCATACCGCCAAGAAGTCAACTTCTAAGTTCAGCAGATATCAAACGACTCTCTACTTTTATTTTGTCGATCGAATAACTCCTTACATTCACTTATTTTGAGCGTTACGATATTTTGATACCTTTGATGCTTACTTCTGTCTACCGTTATTATGATCAATTTGTTCTTTCATTTGCAACGATAAATTCTACAAATGACTCTCTATAGCCTTTTGATTCGTGATCTGTTGGAACAAATGACTCTTTATGTTTATTTTCTCTAACCACTTCTACGTTTGTTCTGATATTCTTTATACTTACTATGATCTATCGCTTTATAAACAACTTTGATGTCATCCTATAAACTATTTTACTGTTAACTCATAAACTATCTTGTTGATTTCCTATAAACTAAATTATTGTCATCTTATATACTATTTCGTTTTCATTTTATGAATTGTTTTGTTACTTTAAAAATCATTTGGCTAATACCTTATAAACATTTTCAGAATCATCCTATAAATCATTTTGCTACTATATTATAAATCATTTTACTATCGCCTTATAAACTATTCTGTTGTCATCCTATAAGCTACTTTGCATTCACTTTATGAACTATTTTATTACATTATAAAACCATTTGATACTATTTTATACATGACACTAGTTTGACGAAAATGAGAATTGCATCGTTAGTCCTTAATTATACAAAGGCTGATCACCTATGTATAATTCAGGAAGGACCATGCTATGCTGGGAGTAGTCGCCTAATTTTTTTATCAAAATCAGTTTTCTACTTATATTTCCAAAAAGCGAACATTCCATGCATTAACCATTATTTATTCAATATTCGTTTGCTAAATTGTTTTATTGAACCCTTCAAACATGTTGGCAAGCTACACTTTATCGAGGATCCTGTAAAGATCATAGACCAGGAGGTCAAACAACTAAGGCATGGCCGTATCCTCATATTTTCACAAGTAAACCAACGGCGAATAAGGAGAATTGAGCACCGGGACGACGCTCCCTTAAGGTGGGAAGACTGCAACATCTCGTATTTTCACGGTCAATATTAAATCTCGACTTCGTTCCTATTTTTACGTTTGAATAAAATTTTGTGTTTTACTTTTTAGCCGCTTTAGTAAAATTTCTTGTTTTAATTAAACGTAAGCCGTATTTGGGATTTTTATCCATCTTCGTGTCCTTCATAGATTAATATTCCTATTAGATACCCCGAGGATTTATAATTCCTAATTTTTGTATTTTCTGCTTCATTCCGTGTTTACGTAAATTCTTGCTAAAACCTTACGTTTTAACCCGAAACCTTACCTTTTTATTTTTAACCTTTACCTTTTATACCTTTAATTAATATTATGTAGAATAATAGCAATCTTTGATTTATGCAAGAACTAGAGAGAGAGTAGGTTGGATGAACTTAGAGAGAGAAAGTAAAATGAAATGAAATGTATATTATGTGTGTGAGAAAATGAATAAACAACACTTCCAAGGAATGGATTTGTGTATAAATACCCTTTAATTGTGGTCGGCCTTGGTGGGCTTTTATGGGCTTTCCATAGGCTTTCCTAACTTAGGCTTTTTAAGGTTCCAAATAAAACTAAACGAGCTATTCTACCGATTATATGGAAGTGACCACACAATTTTCGTGTTCCTATAATCTCCCCAGGGAGGTCACTTATTTGTACAAAAAACTTAAAACTAGCACTTTACTATGTGTGTCTTCATTCTTGTGTCGCAGACTTGATTTACTTTCATGTACTTCTTCTTGTGAATATGTTGTAGTGATCTTGATTTTAGGTTGGAGCACATACACTTTTGACTATAATTTGTATGTGAAGTTGTGTCTTGAGCTCTATGAGATCATCAAATGCATAATCGCCTTTCGCCATCTTGTAATCTTTGACATATTGTGAAACTTGTGACATTTGGATCCGACATGCTATACCTTCTTGATTTTGATAATCTTGAAGCTTGTAAGATGCATTCTTTCTTAAAGTTATTTAACTTTTACACTTCGTCGCTTCGAGAAGGACGTACGGTATCAGGTAGCAGAAGTCTTGAAACATGTACTTGATCTTTCACGATGTATTTACATTTTTTGGTCGGGTATGAGCATTTGGATATGAATCTTGTGAGTCAGCTGGATCCAGGTATCTATTCCATCTTTATTTGTTAAGACAATAAAATAGTTAGCAATAAAGTGCGGGGAAGAACATAGTCTTTGTCATTCGCCGTGTTTGGTTGGAATACCTTTGAATCTATGAGGATTCAACTGTGATCAGGTAGATTCATTTAAGAGAATAGAATCTCTTTGACAGGGTTTCTGCTATAGTATTGATTCTTCTTACACATATGTATTAGTTCTCATACTCAGCATGTTCTCATTATTAGAACGTCTCAACAGAAGACAGCACGATAAGAGTTAACCATGGTTACTATCTCACGATTGAAATAAAAAAATTGATTTGGAAAAAATCAAATCAAAGTGTTCACTTGCTAAGTCAGTTTTGTGACATATCAAGAGTGTTGATCTATTAAAATTCATAATCAATTCGTCAATTTATAAACTGAGACAAGGTTCGATCTTATAGAATCGCACATCGTTTCTTTCCAGTTGTCAAAGTATTGATTCATATAGAATCGCACAAGTCACCTTACTTGATCTTGTTTGATGTGGGCTTAGACAGGATTTCCATCTTTATGTGAATTATATCACCGGATTTTGTTTTGGCAAAATCACAAGGATAATGCGTAGGACTCTTAATATATTTCTCGTTATTCACATTGTGTGAGATAGCAAGCATAATTTTGACAAGTGTCCTATGAGATTTATAGATGATGTTGAGAGACCTTGAGTGGCTAGGGATGGTTGTGTATAGCGTCACTGGGTCCATGACTGTCTTCAATGTCAGAAAACAACTTAGTGTTTCCGAGAGATTATGTATTGCCCGGTTTTGCCTAAGGTCATGGAGGCTCTTACTTTCTTTTCACCCTTTATTCCTTACATGTCTTTTTCATTCTTAACCCCTTTAATGCTTTACCGAGAATTCAAAACTAAAATTCTTGTTGGGTTTATCCTGTGATTAGCTCCATCCAGTCGGCACTTTTCTTGTTCTCTCTTTTTCTCTTTTGGTTTCATATCTAAGGACTTTACACTAACTAGTGGATATCCCTGGGGTAGATCCACTCGGTTCTGGTTGATCATGAGATTTAAATCTATGCTAACCACCTTATAACTCTAAACTTTAGTCATGTCGGACTTTTAGGTATTCCATCTCAGTCAAAACCAAATATCATTGAAAATTTCAATCAAAGTGTTTGATATTCACATATCAAAAGATTTACATTTGAAGTTTTTCATCATCTCTAAAAGCTTCCCCTTAAATATGTACGTAATCATAGTAACATGTAAGTGTGGATTGCCATTTGAGTCCATTTTTTTGATGCACATTTCATAAAAAAAAATTAACAATTAGATTCAGTTTAATCACATTTTCTCCCCTTATCCAAAATGTTAATCCCTGATATTTTGGATATCAATTGATTAAACTTTCAGGGACAAAATGTTACATATTAACTAAAAGGAACATTTTAATGCTCCCCTTCAATATTTGAGGGTATATATATAGTGTTGAGTATGAAATTTTGAAAGATTTTGAATTTTTGTGAAAAAATTCTTTGAAAAATCATCGTACTCGAACACTATATAAGCCTAAGTCTTTAACTATTTATTTACATATTCACAAAATTATTATGTACAAGGATAGACCTTTAAATGATGAGGACACCATATGTTGAAGATTTGGTCCTTTGAGTTGTCCGAAGGTCTTCCCCGTATGGTCTTCCTCCAACAAACTTTTCTAAACTTCTCATCAACCTTCTATCTTTGAGCTTTCTATCAATGGCATTGATCATCACTCGAGCTCTTCTCTTGTCTTGATTAGTCCATCGTCTCTTCGGCAAGTACTCCATCTGAATCCTGGTAGCAATATCATTGAGGGAAGTACGAACATGATTTAGTGTGTCGTCACTAAACTTGTGAAGTTCACCAGTGCGCATCAGACGATTTCTGTTCATGTCATCCTGATAGATAATGCCTTGGATGTCAGGATAGGCAGTGTAGGGAGTCATTTTTCTGAGATCTGAACATTGAGAGTCTGGTCTTAAAAGGTTGATCTTTTTTAATAGCTTTAGACTGCCAATTTTAGATCTTCCACGCGTTCTTGAATGACAATACGACGTGTGTACATTCTCAAGGCCACATTCAATGCATATCGTTCATCTAGACTAAGGTTGGTCAGCTTGACTTGAACAAGAAGGAGTAACATGTCTTCAATGTCTCGGCATCGAAGTCTCTTGAAGTCACCTTCTCGAAACTTGTATAGCTTGTCTTCCTGTCGTCGAACAGTTATCTCTTCTTAATGACTATAACCATAGAACTTCATGATCTTGAGATGTTGATGCGATTGATCTGTGCTTTGGGTGACTTCTTTGAAGTTTCCTTGTTTTGGTATTGGTTTTTACGTTTTTGATAATTTGAGTTGTTGTAGAAAAACTCGTTACTATAGATAATATAACTTTTGTAATAATAAATATTATATCCATAGAATCTCTGACGTCTTGGACCCTAGTAATATGTTCCGCAATAGGCGTGTTGTCGTAGATAACAGATACGGTGATCCACATACTTCTAAGGATCTTGTCTTCAATCCATTTAATTTAACCATAATCAGCAGCCTTTATCTTTGTAATGGAAGTGGTGTACTTGTGACTTAAGCTTCCTCCTTTCAGATATTCAAGATCGTTGGTTTGGTAAATGATTAAAAGGGAATAACAGACAACATCTTGCAATTCGGAATCTAAGGTAGGGCTTTGCTCTAGATCATGGGGATATGGTTCCTTAAGGAGTATTCCTAAGTCTAATTGATCATTGGTTAGCTTTGATGACTTCTTCAAGTGGTATTCTAATTCTTCTACAATATTGCTGAACCTTTCATGGATCATAGTAGGACCAGGTCACCACTTTGAGGTTAAATAGTAATCTTTGAGCCGGTTCATCAAGAAGGCAGAGGAAGTTAATGGGAGGAGCCATAAGTTCATAAAATAAGATTGTGAGCCGGCGCTTGTGCCAACTGAGTAGTCCATGGTGAGGAGGTAGGTCAGGAGAACAGTCTTTGTTGAGGTGCATTCGACGATAGGAGATGGAGAGCTTGAAGGATGCCACTGACGTTCATCTTGTGCCTCTCTTGTAGGAGTTATATCTTCATCTCTAGTGTTGAACTCTTGATGTGTATAATCATCCAAGTCAGTTGGTTGAGATCTGGACGCACCTCTAGAAGAAATTGTTGTCCTACTCTCCTTATGAGTTGGTTCATTGGTTAACTCAGTTTCCTTGCCTGATCTCCTTCTCTTTGTCCCTTGGTTTGATCCAGCAGATGGTTCTTCATCTTTATCTTCATCACCGTGGCCTCTTGAAATTATGACTACATCACCATATGTTGAAATGATGTCTTTGTCAGTTTTATATGCTTCGACCAACGCATTGTAAAGATTCTTCTCAACTTCAGATATGTCAATTGATTTATCTTCTTCCATTTTATCCATGAGAATCTTCTTTAATTCGAGTTCTGAGAGTGAAGAAGCTACTACGTAAGACGTTTGAGGTTGATTGGTTGATCTAACCAACACTTTAGCTCTCAGAGTTTCGGTAACATATTTCTTAACTTTTGACATGATCTTGGAGGTTTGAGCTTTGACATGCTCCTTGATTATTTTATTCATGTTGGAGTTAAGTGAGTTGATAAAGTCTTGATTCTCAGCTTGAGCTTCTTCTCTAAGCTTGTTTGATTTTAGCTTAACAGCCACATCTACTGCTTCTTTCGTCTTTAAAGCAAGGTAGTTATCAACAATGCCCGGAATAGAGGATACAACTTTAACAAATTGATTGGTTTGTTTGAGCTCAGATAGTTCAATCTTTAATGAGGAAATCCTTTGTTCAAAGCCAAATAGAGATGCAAAGTTAGGGATTTCTAGAGAATTTGTTGTTGGAAAAGTTGTTGATGTTGAGAGATTTGGTGTTTGTTGCAGCAAGTGAATGTTGGGGAAAGGTAGTTGAAAATTTGTTGTCATAGTAAGAGGTGTCTCAGTGGTAGCAGTAACTGGTATGTCTATAAGAGCGTTAGACTGGATGTTTTGATTTAAAGCAGAGTCAATACCTTCATCCGTAGATGGATTAATGAACTTTGAGACCAAATCTGACACAGAAGAGCTTTTCTGTTGAACTACATGAGTGACAGCAGTTAGAGTCACATGATCGTCTTTTGTGTTTTTGGTGGCTTAAGCCACTGACATATCAGCATTATTCCTTTCCCTATTGAGATTCAAATCTTCATAGATCATCTCTTCATCCTCATGTTCCTCTTCACCTTCCTCAACCTTATCATCGCCCTCTTGTTCTTCACTTTCCTCAGTGAGTTGATAATCAGGTGGTGTGTAAACTCTCTAATCAGACAAATCTTCATCATCTTTTGCTTTTTCTTCTTCTTGATTTTCTTCTTTGTCTTGATCATCTATTGTGTAAGTTGACATGTTTGGGTGAACAAAATCATCACCTTCATCATCTGATTCATTTTCATCACTGTCATCATGTGCGTCTGACTCTTCATTAGCATCATTACCTTGACTAAAAGTCCAAGACTCTTCCTTACTATCCGAGTTATATTCGGGTACATCGGGAACCTCTAGTTTGTCACCATTCATCTATACCAGTCTTCTTCTGTAGTTTCTCATCAAGAACCTTTGATAGTGTGTCTACTTCATCACCTGAGCCACTTGCATGAGAGCTATGAGTTTGAATCAAGCTTCTTTTGGTAGCCAGCTTCATTTGTTCAGCTTCAGTCAAAGCTACTTCAGATAGCACTATTAAACCTTTTACTTTAGACTTTGTTGCAGGTTGCTTCTTCTTAGTAGATTGAGCCACTTTTGATGGAGTCTTGATTCTTTTTCCTTTTGAAGCTTGAGCAGGCTTCTCCTTGGGAGATGATTCAGAATCAGCTTTCTTCTTTTTGGGTTTTAGAGTCTTTTCACCAGTAACGTAAACATGATAAGTCTTGTAGGCTTCAGACTCCAACATGGCTTAGTTTGTTAAGTGCTGAGGGAGATTGACACTGTATATTTGTGTGTCTTGATGTTTGGAGATAACCCTTATTGTTGTAAACATAGAGCCATCCCTGGCCGTGTGGCAAAACATCTTGTTTCTCCTTGATATTGATGGATCCTTTGCCATGAAGTAGTCGACAATGACTTTGGTGAAACGTGGATAGAACATGTCATTGTTCTTCTTTGAGTCTTTGTTTTCCACTTGAAACATGAGATCCTCCTAGAGTAAGTAGACATAGTCAATATGCTTGTTATAATACATGCCCCATAGGAGTTGAGCACGTAACAAGCAAAGTCTTTCCAATCCAGTAGTTTTCCCACTTAAACATTTGTTGATAATAGCAGCAAGTGATCTCCATGGTTGATGCATGTGATTAATGTTGACATCATATAAGACCTTTATGTCACCAGTATGTCCAAGATCTCTTATGAGAGGGAGGATCTCCTCTTCAAATGGAGGTTCTTTAAATTTCTGGCCTGGGAGTTTAGGGCAGATTTTAAGCATATCTCTGAAGTTGTCAACATTAACAGTATGGCTTTTACCATTCAGAGTGAGTAATGATGTTTAGTGATAGTAGCCCAAAACTCTTGCATGTAAATTTCAGGAACATTAGCAGAGACTTCAAATACATTGTAGAAGGGAGTGAGCTTCATTGTGTCTAGTGCCACTTGATTAGTTGGTTCATTAGATTTGAGCGTTGAGCTTAGACGTTGATTGCATTTCCTAATCATGAGA
>BQNB010120515.1:0-20618 GCA_026074375.1 Tanacetum coccineum | reverse complement strand
ATCAAATTCAGAAATGATTACGTGGCAAAGATATTGGGATATGATGATTAACAGATTGGAAATGCTATGATCTCAAGGGTTTACTATGTGGAAGGACTTGGACATAACTTATTCTCCGTTGGGCAACTGTCTCTTGGAGATATAATAGCGTCCTCTCCTATATGTCTCTTATCAAAGGCCTCAAAGACTAAGTCATGGCTATGGCACCGACGTCTGTCTCATATGAACTTTGGTGCAATCAACCATTTAGCTAGACACGGTCTTGTTCGACATCTCCCTAAGCTAAAGTTTAAAAAGGACCATCTGTGTTTTGCGTGTGCAATGGGCAAAAGCAAGAAGAAACCCCACAAACCTAAATTTGAAGACACCAACCAAGAAAAACTCTATCTCTTGCACATGGATCTTTGTGGACCAATGCGTGTTGCAAGTGTTAATGGAAAGAAGTACATCCTCGTCATTGTCGATTGTAACACCCCCAAAATCGGGTCGCAGCGGAAAGGTAACATTGGGGTGCTACTTCAAAGTACAACAAACAAGATATAGGAACAAGATGATTCAACTGCGGCTTAAGGCACCTGTCTGACGAACCAGAACAGATAATGGATCTGAATTTGTTAATCAAACTTTGCGTGAATATTATGAGAAGGTTGGCATCTCTTATGAAACATCTATTGCTCGCTCTCCATAGCAAAATGGTGTCATTGAAAGACGTAATCGTACGTTAATTGAAGCTGCCCGCACAATGTTAATTTATGCAAAAGCTCCATTATTCTTATGGGCAAAAGCAGTTGCTACCACATGTTATACCCAAAATCGTTCCATCATACGTCTTCGTCACGGCAAAACACCATATGAGCTTTTACATGACAAACTTCCTGACTTATCATTTCTATATGTATTTGGTGCACTTTGTTATCCGACAAATGATAATGAGAACTTGGGTAACCGAAAGCTGAATTGGTATTTTCATTGGCTATGCACCCACAAAGAAAGCATTTCGAATTTACAACCGACGTACCAGACGAATCATCAAAATAGTTCATGTAGATTTTAATGAGCTGACAGCGATGGCTTCTGAACACAGCAGTTTAGAACCTGTACTTCATGAAATGACTCTTGCAACAATCAGTTCAGGACTCGTGCCAACCCCTCCTCCTTCAACATCGTTTGTACCACCTTCAAGAACTGATTGGGATATTTTGTTTCAACCACTGTTTGATGAATTACTCAACCCTCAATCAAGTGTTGATCACCCAACCCCTAAATTCATTGCTCCAATTGCTGAAGTAGTAGCTCTAGAACCCGTTGTATCAACCGATTCACCTTCCTCGACAATTGTTGACCAAGATGCACCATCACCTAGTACCTCACAAACAACACCCGAAACTCAATCTCTTGTTATTTCTAACGATGTTGAAGAAGAAAATCATAACTTAATTGTTGCACACATGAATAATGATCCATTCTTTTGCATTCTAATTCCAGAAAATAATACTAAAGCATCTTCTTCTTCGGACGTTATTCCCACCATTGTGCACACTGCTGCTCCTAACTCAGAACACATTACCAAATAGACCAAGGATCATCCTTTAGACAACATCATCGGTGAACTCGAAAGACCTATTTCCAAAAGACTCCAACTCTATGAACAAGACTTATTTTGTTACTATGATGCCTTTCTCACATCAGTTGAACCAAAGAACTATAAAGACGCATTAACTCAAGCATGTTGGATTGAAGCAATGTAAGAGAAGCTAAATGAATTTAAACGTCTTGAAGTCAGGGAACTCGTTCCTCGTCTAGATAAAGTGAGAGTTTTTAGTTTAAAATGGATCTACAAGGTGAAACTTGATGAATTAGGAGGAATTCTAAAGAACAAGGATCGTTTGGTTGCTCATGGTTATCGTCAAGAAAAAGGGAATTGATTTTGAGGAATCTTTTGCTCTAGTGGCTAGACTTGATGCAATTCAAATTTTCCTCGCATATGCTGCTTACATGAATATGATCGTCTACCAAATGGATGTTAAGACGACATTCTTGAATGGCATTCCACGCGAAGAAGTTTATGTCAGCCAACCGAACGGGTTTGTGGATCAAGACAATCTGAATCATGTGTACAAGCTTAAGAAAGCTCTCTATGGGTTGAAACAAGCTCCTCGCACATGGTACGATCTTTTGTCAAAGTTTATACTCTCTCAGGAATTCTTTAAAGGAACCGTGGATCCCACATTGTTTATCAGAAGACAAGGAAAACATATTCTCCTGGTACAAATCTATGTTGATGATATAATTTTTACGTCTACTACACCTGAACTATGTGACCAATTTTCAAAAATAATGTGTTTAAAGTTTAAGATGTCGATGATGGGCAAAATATCATTTTTTTCTAGGACTACAAATTTCACAAAGTCCTAGAGGCATCTTTATAAACCAGTCTAAATATGCTTTAGAATCTTTGAAAAAATATGGTATGGAATCTAGTGACCCCGTGGATACTCCCATGGTGGAGAAATCCAAACTAGATGAAGATACACAAGGGAAAGCCGTTGACCCTACACACTATCGTAAAATGGTTGGCACCCTTATGTATCTCACAGCCAGTAGACTAGACCTTACATTTGTTGTATGCATGTGTGCCCGGTATCAGGCAAAGCCTATCGAAAAGCACTTACATATTGTAAAAAGAATCTTTAAATACCTAAGGGGAACCGTTAGTAGGGGACTCTGGTAACCAAAGGATTCTTCTATTGCTCTAACAGCTTATGCAGACGCTGATCATGCGTGTTGCCAAGATACTAGACGTAGTACATCTAGAAGTATGCAATTATTGGGAGACAGACTTGTTAGCTGGTCATCAAAAGGCAGAAAAGTGCTGCGATATCCAATACGAAAGATGAAAATATAGCCTTGTCTGGCTGTTGTGCTTAAGTCCTTTGGATGAGATCATAGCTTACCGACTATGGCCTTGGATTCAATAAAATTCCAATGTACTGTGATAACAAAAGCGCTAATGCCTTGTGCTGCAACAATGTTCAACATTCTCGATCAAAACATATTGACATCAGATTCCACTTCATAAAAGAGCAAGTTGAAAATGGAGTAGTAGAGCTTTACTTTGTCAAAATGAAGTATCAGCTGGCGGACATCTTCACTAAAGCCCTTGGCAGAGAAAGAATTAAATTTCTTATCAACAAGCTGGGAATGCAAAGTTTTACAACAGAAACCCTGAAACAATTGGCATCAGAGCCTAGGTGCGTTTTGTGTTGATGGTTTGTGTTTTTCATGGTGTTCGTAGCTTAAAAACCGCACTTCGTAGCTTATTTTTAAGCAAAAAGATTCGGTTTTTTCTTGGTTGGTGGTTTTTTGTGCAAAAGCTTAAAACTTTTCTTCTGTTATAGTTTCTAGCTTTTTGTTCAATGTGGGTATGGATTTTCTTGCTTATTTTTTGAGTTTTTATAGTTCGAATGATTTTTTACTCAAAATCTTGATTCAAAATTTTTCATGTTAAAAATCATAAAGTTTGCATTTTTCGGTCCTAATAGGCTTAGATAAGAAGGTTGTACAAGAAAAATCGTGTCACAATCGTTCAAAATAGGTCTTTTTGTGTTTTGAAGATTGTGGGTTTCGAACAGTTGAAACCGATCTAATCAACCGATCTATTCTAACTGATTATCACAGGAGCAGTTTTCAACCATCTACTGAAGGTCTAAAGTTTTCATCGATCCTAATCAACCCGTATCTACTGAAGTCAGAAGAACTGATTATCATTCCTTGCATGAACGATCTACTCGTTCACTTCAGGAACCGATTATCTTGTTACTTCAGGACCCGTTCTAATCATTCCATCAGGAAACCGATTTCCTTCAGGAAACCGTTCTACTTCATTCCTTCAAGAACCGTCTACTCTTTCCTTCGGAACCGATTACCTCACTCTGTCAGGAACCGATACCCAGAGCAATCAATTCCTTCAGGAACCGATCTACTCACTCCTTCAGGAACCAATCTACTCATTCCTTTAGGAACCGAATCTACTCATTCCTTCAAAAATTGATATATTAGTTTTTTAAGGAACCGATTTATCACCTAGAACTAAACTCAAACACCTTCCATAACACCACAATCAAAACAAACACTTAAATGCAAAAACGATCCGGGGGGAATAAGATTCATAAAATATGACAAACGGCTGAATGATTCGGATTACGATGAAAGTGGCATGAAGGTGATTTTGGTATCCCTTATTTGAGATTGAGTGGGTTTCACGAGGCGGTCTACCTTTTTCTTCATCGAACTTCCTTCTACTTTCTACCCCTTGTCTTTCAAAACCCATCTATGACTGGATGACCTTGCTTGAACAGTAATTACTTCTTATGATTAAAAACATGGTTTATTAGTTATTTATAAATGTAAGAGTTTTCTTTATAGTACTCACGGGTTATAGCTATCACTTAAAGGAGTTACATTGTAGTACTTAGTGTCACAAGCAGATGTCGATGTGGATAATATCAAGAGGTGTTGTACTTCTTATACTTTTGATTGCGGGTATAGAGTACTTATAGATTTAATCTTGCACCCTTCTTCAATCAACAACAGTGCAAGCTTAAGTAATAAATTTGGAGGATTGTACTTCATTTTCAAGTTTGGTATATCGGGTTTACTTCACCAAGTGGTCACAACAATAGCCGACATAATACGAGGTTGGTAAGTTAGTCAGAGAGTTTAAAGGATGAGATGTAATCAGCAATTCTCACGGGATATTATTGTGCTATTCCAAGACAATGGTACTTCACAGTCTAAGCAAAATTCTCAAACTTCTTCAATGACATTCATATACAAGACCTTAATTATACCAAGTTTTCTTGATTCTTGCTTCATCTCCTACTACGATTTGTGAAGTTAAGAGAGTAATGGTTCATTTTGATTTTAATATTTGTGCTTTAGACAAAAATTTCTCGAGTATATGGACGTACACGACATTGATGCTTCTGAGAGTTTGCAACCATCATGGGGGGAAATGTGTACATCCGGGACTATATGACTTTGATGTTGTTGATAAAAATAATGCCTAAAAACATTATTAATATTTTTCACATCTTTTCGTTTTTGATAATTCTACAATATATAAAAAGTTCATTGTATAATTAAGACGTAAACAAGTAATTAGTAGTAAATTTTCATTTCGAAAATTATACCACCTTATAAGGTAGATAAATAAATGCTTAATGCATTTTTTGAGATCAAAGAAAATTTGTTTTATTCAACCTGGACATTTTATAAAATGTTCTAAATCATTTTTTAAACATTACAAAAACATTTTCTACATTAAAAGAAATGTTTTATTCAAAATTAAACTTTTGAGAAATTTAAATTTAGGATTAGAAACGGCTAGAAGTTCCAGATATATCTCCTGCACAAAGGACAAACTGGTGAGCGTCCAGTCTAGGGCGGCCCCCTTAAGATACAAACTGGCGACCCTTTTAAAAATTATGGGGACCGCCCACCTATTTAAGGGGACCGCCCATAGGTAGACGCTCATCCAGATTGTCCTATAAATACTGGACTTTTCCCTACTATTTTCTCACCTTTTACACTTATTCTTTCTGATCAAAATCAGCCCACACATCTCATTAAAATCCTTTGATCATGTAATCATAAAGCTTTGTTTCCAAGTGATCCAAGCTTAAATCCTCAAGTGGCAAGAGAAGAATATTCTACTATCATGTGAAGAAGTATTACCACTTTTGTGTGTTGTTGCTATCTTATTGCATCCATATCAAAATTGTAAATCATTTGTTAATCTTGTAAAGGAGTAGTTATTAGATTTTGGTGATTGTTGTAAAATCTTGTTGCATCCATATCATACCTTGTAAATCTTTTGTAAATCTTGTAAAGATGTGTAGTTGTTAGGATTTGGTGATCGTTGTAAGTATAGCTGGATCTTGGTGATCCTTTTTAGTAGTGTTAGATAGTTGTGATATAAGTAGTGTGGTGAGAAGAAGTTGTGAAGGTGTGAAGTTGTGAAGTCGTGAACTAGTCGTGAAGTTGTGTTGTGATAGATTGGTTCTAGCTAAGATTAGAACTCGGCATCTAGCTTAGTGTCGGAAATTGATATAAGCAACGTTGTGTACGGTTTTCTCCGCCATAAGGGGGCTTGTTAACATAGTGAGGAAAACTCTTGAGTTTGGTGCTCGGGGAGTGGAGTAGGCCGAAGAAGATCTTCGTAACCGAACCACTATAAATCCTTGTGTTGCGGTTTGATCTTTCCAACTCTTATCTTTTATTTACTTCTACATATTTACATTGTTCATATTATGCAAGTATTGAATTCACAAAAAGTCGAATCTAAGTTTTTATAAACAAATTTTAAATATTAAAATAAAAAGCAGTAAACTATTCAACCCCCCTCCCTTCTAGTTTTCCACAATTGGTACCAAATCCACGTTAAACAAGATTTTTAAAATAAATTGTATTTTAAAACTTGAATCGATCTATGGAATCGGAAAAATATTTAGAAGGGCAATCTATGCAAAGACCACCACTTTTTGAAAGTGATGGATTTATTTATTGGAAAAATAGATTTGAAACTTATGTGAAGTCAAAAGATCTAGATCTTTGGCATGTTATTACCGATGGTGATTTTCCTCCTATTCAAATTTAATCCCGAAACTAAAAAGGATGAAATTGTATCTTTTTATAAACAAGATGATGATCTTAAAAAGAAATTTACAAAAAATAATGAAGCTAAAATGGTAATTTATAATGCTTTGCCACGTAAAGAATACGAAAGAATTTTTATGTGTCAAACCGCAAAAGAAATTTGGGATACTTTACTAATCACTCATCAAGGTAATAATCAAGTCAAAGCTAACAAAATAGATCTCCTTATTTAACAATATGAACAATTTATGATTCCGGAAGAGGAATCAATAGATAATGCCTTTGCTAAATTTAACACTATTATTACTAGTCTAAAAGCACTTGATGAAAGTTTTTCTAGCAAGAATTGTGTTACGAAATTTCTTAGGGCACTACATCAAAAATGGCGCGCGAAAGTCACGGCGATTGAAGAATCAAAGAATCTAACAATCTTATCTCTTGACGAACTAATTGGAAACTTGAAAGTTTATGAATAAGTAATTAAGAAAGATGTAGAAATGGTTAAAGGCAAGAAAGAACAAAGTAGATCACTTGCATTAAAAGTGAAAAAGGAAGTTAGTGATGAAGATAGTTCAAGTTCCGATAGTGAAGACGAAGAGTATGTTATGGCTGTAAAGGAATTCAAGAAATTCTTCAAGAGGCGAGGAAGATTTGCAAGACAACCATGAGGTGATAGAAAAACATTCCAAAGAAGTAGAAATGATGGTTATGATAAAAGTGAAAGAAAATGTTTTAGATGTGGTAACCCAAATCATTTCATTAGAGAATGTTTAAAGCCGCCAAAGAACACCGATCAAAGAGCATTCATTGGAGGAGCATGGAGCGACAATGGAGAAGATGAAGTGGAAAAGACTAAAGATGAAACTTGTCTTGTAGCTCAAGCGCCCGATGAAATATGCTTAGGAGTAAACTTGGAACCCGCTGAGTGGATTAAAGATAGTGGAAGCTCAAAACACATGACCGGTAATCGAAATTTGTTTTCTTCATAGAAAGCATACAACGGAGGTAACGTAATTTTTGGAAGCAACTTACGCGGTATATGATTTCTCAAGACTCCTTAATAATTGAAAATGTTGAGCACGTAGATAACTTAACTTATAACTTGCTTAGTGTAGGTCAAATATGTGATAATAAATGCAAAGTAATATTTACCGAACACGATAGCGAAATAATCAAAAACAAAAAAGTTATAGGTAAAGGAATTAGGAAAGGAGGATTATACGTAATGAAACTAGGAAATAAACCGGAAGACAAAATATGCCTTGCAACATTAGACGAAAATTCCACACTATGGCATAGAAGATTAGGTCACGCTAATATGCAACTAATTCAATCATTAGCATCCAAAGAATTAGTTAGAAATCTACCTAAACTTAAATACGACCGACATTTTTGTGATGCTTGCAAAATTGGAAAGCAAGCTCACGTAAGTCACAAGGCCAAAAATATAGTCTCAACAACTAGATGCTTAGAACTACTTCATATGGATTTGTTTGGCCCCTCCGCCATACGAAGCTATGGAGGAAATCGTTATACCTTAGTAATCGTAGATGACTATTCTCGATACACTTGGACTAGATTTTTAGCAAATAAAACCGAAGCCTTCGAAGAATTCGAAATATTTAGCAAAATGATCCAAAACAAATTAGGATGTTCTATTGTATCAATTAGAACGGATCATGGTCGGGAATTTGATAATGAAGTACAATTTGGAAAATATTATGATTTAAATGGGATATCTCACAATTTTTTCGCTCCTCGTACTCCACAATCAAATGGGGTAGTAGAAAGAAAAAATCGCACTTTACAAGAAATGAGTAGAACCATGTTAAATGAACAATCCATTCTACAAAGATTTTGGTGCAATGTGGTCGATACATCAACTTATATAATTAATAGAGTTTCTATTAGACGTATTTTAGGAAAAACTTCATACGAGTTGTTGAGAGGTAGGAAACCAAACCTTAACTATTTTAGAGTATTCGAAAGTAAATGTGTTTATTCTTAACAAATAGATTACCTCACCAAGTTCGACCCCAAGTCGTACGAAGGTGTTTTCCTAGGATATTCACAAAATAGTAAAGCTTACATAATACTTAACAAACAAACAATGAAAGTTGAAGAGTCATTGAATGTAACTTTCGATGAAACTCCACCTCCACCTAAAACACCACCATTGGAAGATGATGAATTAGTCAAAGAAGAAGCTATTGAGGTTAGTAAAACAAATCCATAGGCAATGATCTTGAAGACATTTCATTAGAAAATAATCAAATGGCAAACATTAAAGAATCTAAAAGTCATCCCCTAGAAAATGTTATTGGTAATCTAAATCAAAGAACTCTTAGGTCGCAAGCTTAAGACAAAAGCAATTTCTTTTGCTTTATTTCAACAATAGAACCTTAAAATATAAATGAAGCATTAAAAGATGAAAATTGGGTAATGGCCATTCAAGAGGAACTAAACCAATTTAAAACAAATGATGTTTGGGAATTAGTCCTAAAATCTTATGGATATGACCATTATAAAGACAAAATATGGTATATAAGAAATAAACTCGCTATGAAAATGGGTCGTAACTAAAACAAAGCTAGGTTGGTCCCCAATATTAAAATCAACAAGAAGGAATTGATTATGATGAAGACCATAGCAGCCCATAGCAACTAATTCCATAAGAAATACATTTAGTTAATGCTTACGACACTATCAATTTAAGATTTATTATCCAAATGGATTGTGAAGAGTGCATTCCCTTAACGGTTTTATCAATAAAGGAGGTTTCTAACCGTGTACAACCTCCAGGATTCAATTGAGCTTCGTAAAACCTAATTAGGTCTAATAGACTTAAGAAGGAAAGCATCTTTATGGTCTAAAACTAAGCCCCAAAAGCGTGGTTACATACGACTAATAAAGCCTTTCTATATTAAACTATAATTATTCCATGGAATGGATAAGATATTAAACACTCTCATTCCTAATAAAAAGACTCGCCAACATCATGATTGTCCCAAATATATTTTGATGACCATTATTTTCGAATGCACTTGTCTGAAATGTGTTGAATACTATTTGCAAGATCATGCATGATGAGTTTGAAATGGAGTATGAATTGGGGGGAACTAATAACTTTTTCTAGATTACAAATAAACAAATTAAGATATGGATATATTTTTTAATCAATCAAAATATATAAGGAAATGCTTAAATATTTGGACATAGAAGACTCCACTGTTCAATAAAAACCCCTAATATCTAACGGAAAGCCAAACTCACAAGAGACGAAGAAGTGAAGATATCCGTAGATATTAACCAATTAAAGGCCAGATAGTAGTGTTTTATTATATTTATGCAAGTAGAACCCGATATCATTGTTTTAGTGTTTGCTTTGTGCACAGCTTCGAAGAGTTCCCTAAAACCAAATCTCACCTAGAAGTTGGTTAAGACATATTCTTTTTCACATATAACATGGCACTAAGCATTTAGAGATTATTGGTAATCTTTGCTAAGATACGGGGACCTATCCGGTCTAGTTAGAAACAATAGTTTTAATCCGGCGGATTTCGAGAGGTTAACCCAAATCCTTAGCGGAGAGATAACGTAAGATCACCAAGAAGTCATCTATGGGGTTGACAGTGCGCTTAACTGTTCATAAGTCCAATGTAAGGGATGCTTTTTAACAATTCTTGGTTTGTCGAAGAACAAACACGTCTCATGTATTCCAGATCTTCTACACCGATTAGGACGAATTATGTTTAAGTTCAGCACTGAAATGAGCAATGTTGTTAGCGGGAATTATTCATTCCTTACTTAGTACCTTGATTAGTGAAAAATAGTTAGTACCTGAAATAGAAGATTAGTTCTATGATTAGTACTGACAAACAAATGGGTAAGATTACTGGATCATTTTATTAGTACCCGTAAACTGTGATGCACAACGAAAGAACCAATATTGATAAAGAGATTATGAATTGGAGCACTTGCGCATATAAAAGGACAAAAATGTAATTCTTTATGCAGTTTTTGTTCTCATAGCCTGTTAGTGGTTTTAAACTTAGTCTATAAAAGGATCCCGTCACGGCATAGTTAGACAATATGTCATTCAATATACATCTCAATCCAATCATATCTAATAGTTAGTAATGCTTGTAATCACTTGAAGCAGATTAATAGAAATCAAGTTTAGTATTCAGTATACTTCTTAATACTATTGATAGAATCCGTCCTGCATATACAATAAGTATTCATAGTTAGATGTTATCTATATTAGTCAAACTGTATTTAAGCAAGTTGGCTATCACCCTTTACAGGCTGCAAAGATCTTTTAGTTTTGGGACGTCACAAGTGGTATCAGAGCCATATGAAAACTCTGAGTAAGAAGTAACAAAAAACTCAGTATAAACGTTATCTAAAAAACTAAATTCATGTCCATGAGTTCACAAGATAAGATTCAGAATCTTCCACCACCTACCATCGTCATCACAAACACCAACACAACAAACACATCCTCATACGTGTATCAACCATTTCAAACCTTCACTATTTCACAAAAGGGAGAACGATATATGGGACCAATGAAAATGGAAACATATTTGGCCTATTATGTACAGACTATATCGCAATCTGGGAAGTATACAAAATGGGATGAGGGTCCTGAGTATCAATCACACACAGATACAAGCAAGGTCAAATCAAGGTTCTACCATTCCAAGGACTGCAGAAAGATCCTAGCCAGAGAAAGAGAGACAAGAAAAGCCTAGGACAGACTTTGCTTATGCTTTACCAGAATATACAACTGCTAAATTTTCATAAGATGATCTGAAAAGCAAAAGAGGTGGTGTGATGCCCAATCAAATCCAGATTTGGTGGAAATGACAAATCAAAGAAGATGCAGAAGTATATCTTAAAGCAACAGTTTGAAGGATTCTCTATATTAAACTCAGAAGGGCTACATAAAAGGCTAATTACATGATTCCCAAAGTCCTTTTGAGTCAATTAGAGATTCACATGGGGTAGGGTGTATCCACATGAGATAAGCAAATTAGAAATTCCTTAGATCTCTACCTCTAGCTTGTCTCAATGTTTCCTTAAATACATGAGGGACCACACCTGGAGTGGACAGTCTCATCTTTGGATGAATCTGTACAATAATCTAAAGTCTTTTAGTATGATGTAGAAAGGCCCTATCTGTCAATCATCCTCTTAAAGACACAGCAAAATGTGGCATGATGTCTTCTGAGAACACAAGCATACTAATGATGTTAGTATCCTTAAGTTTGCACTATAGTGTTTCAATACATCTGGTCAAAACTCAAGTATAAAACAAACTTCATCATATCCTTACTTGTAAATAAAATCTAGTTGCCCATGCCAATTGGATCATGAGGAACTGAAACAAGCTGATGAATTTGACCTAAGAAGAAATGACTAAAATGGAAGTGGCCATGATCTGCAAATGAGAATGAAAAAGCGTTTCTAGCAAAAAGACTGTTATAAAGCGTACAATTTGATGCAAAAAGAACCAGTTGGTCGATTTTGATAAAAACCAAAGTCAAATGCTACATATTAGCGCACATGACAGGAAAGGCCATTTGTGCTAGAGAGTGTAGAACCAAGGGAAATCAAGATAGTAGGAGGAGAGATGCTTGGAACTCTATAAATAAAAAAATGGGAGAAGATCATGGGTAATGCAGGACGATCTCTAAAGCATATGTGACCATAGATGGAGAAGGTGT
This sequence comes from Tanacetum coccineum, assembly GCA_026074375.1. Classification (NCBI taxonomy): domain Eukaryota; kingdom Viridiplantae; phylum Streptophyta; class Magnoliopsida; order Asterales; family Asteraceae; genus Tanacetum; species Tanacetum coccineum. Next base: position 8,229 of record BQNB010120515.1, on the reverse strand, counting down.
TAGATTGGAACGCTAGTCGACATCAGTAAAAGAAGAAGAAGATTATGCTTTGATGGCTTGCAACAGCTCAGGCTCAGACACAGAGGTAGACTTCCTGTTCAAATAAGTGTAAAGAATCATATGCTAAAACTTAAAAACTAGTATGAATGCTCAGAAGAGAACAACTTATGAGTGCCATGGCATAGAAATAAAGGCATATACTCAAGCTTAAAGAAATTGAAGCATAATTAGTTGGCTCATCAACCAGAGTCCAACATTGGTATAAGAAAAGATAAGGTTTATTGAAAATAGTATGCTTAGATGGATAAAACAAATGTCCAACATTACCATTAGAGAAAACTATATGGCTATGAGAGCTCAAAAAGACAAAGAAGATTTAAAAGCTATAAGTAAAAATCTGCACAACTCTTCTAAAAATCTTGATAAACGTGCTAAGATAACCCAAATGAGTGCTACATAAAAAAAATTGTTTGTGCTTTAGGGTAATGGGGATTCACAGATATGAATGGCGATTTTGATTATGAAAATAGTTTTTTACAAAAAGTGTATTTATGGTAAGGAAAGTGATATTCAAAAATCCACCTTGTATAGCATAGAAATTGTGTATACAGAGCAGGAGAATGCATGTAGTACCCCCACCTATAACAGGAAATTACATGCCCATCATGGACGTCTGATCATATAAATAGATTTACTACAAAAATTACATGGTCCAAAACAGACTCAACCTAGTGAATCTGAAACCGCCAAAACAAGTGACATTAGACTTGTTGAAACTAACATTAGTCAGAACCACCTGAATTAGTGTAGAACCGTAATTGTTAATAGAATCTAATATAAAAAAAGTCAACCTACAGGTTTGGTCTGATGCTCCTATCATGTGTGAGGATTATGAATCAGCTAGAAAGATGAGTATGTGTCACTAACTCAACACAAAAAACAGTAACACCTAGTTGCTAACCAGCAATAAAAAACATCCTAGGAAACTGTTAAGAAACATTCACACATAGTAAAAATCCTAAAGTTGAGCAAGAAGAGTGGGGTATGGGTTTACTGCAAACATTTTGTGTATGTGATAGTCTAATCACCTATCAGAGATTGTGAGTTCCATAAACAGAGATGCTTAAACAAGCTGTGTTAAACAATAGGATGAAAAGGAATTCTAGTCAAATGGAGATAAAGCCAATTAGGAACAATGTGAAAAGAGTGAATCATCAAAACCCATTTGTACCTACAGCAGTACTAACAGAAACTGGCAAAATAATCCAGTAATACTGGCTAAGCTAGCGTACTAAAAAATTTAGTACTGCTAGGCAATATTTTAACAGACAGGACAGTAACTAACTAGTGCTGCTATGAAATTAATATTGTTAAGCCGTATTAGTGAATAGAGTTAGACGCAATAACTGTTTTTCATAAAACTCATTTATAAAGCCATTTTTCAAAGCCTTTAATAAAACAACCAGCACTATAGAACAAATTTTTTTAATAAAAGTTAATACGGTTAAGGAGAATGGCAGTTAGGGTTAGTTGGGGAAAAAGGTAAACTGCAATTTAAGCCTCGAGTATTGTAATTGAGACCACTAAAGACAAACCACTACTTGCAAAATGTCTCCAATATAAGGTGGATCCAGTCTTAGAAATTGTTTTACTTTTAAAGATCCACTAACAACTCAAGCCCAAACAGGCTTGGTCCGCTATGAGAATCTAATCTCTTTATTTGTATGTACAGATAATCCACATAGAGCTTTATAGAACTAAGGAATAGTATAGTGGATGTTCCAGTCACATAGACTGGAAAACAAGTCTACCTTGTTAAATATCAAGACTTAATGGAGGTGGCCCTTTGCTCTAAGAGGTAGTAAAGTTACATAACTGCGTAATAGGTAAAATAAAAACAGGAAAGTTAGATTTGAGGATGTGTTCTTTAGATGAAAAGAACTTCAGCATCATTCAATCTCTTTTTTCTGTGTCCAAAAGTGAGTACAAAAAGAACTAGGTTCTGTTTACTGACTCTGAATTCTTCTGTTTTGTCTCCTGAATTTTAAGTACCGATGAAAATCAGTATTACTTAGAATCCCTAGACAAAACAATATGTACAGTTTGTTCAATATAGAAGAACATTGTTCTTCAGGAGAGTTTAGCTAGTTTAATGCAAAGGCCACAATTGATAAGCTAACCAAATGCGCAGAGGAGGTTGGTCATGTTAACTTTAAAAACTTAAACAAACTTATAAGAAACCTTGTATAGGTTTTTACCTTCAAAGAGAGTTTTCAAAATGACCACTAACTGTGTTCTTGCAGAAAGGAAGCAACACAGCCTCCTGTAATTGTCAAATCAGTGAGCTCTATTAGTCACTATGGGATGTTGGATCTTAAGCTTCTTCTATAGGATATATGTTTGGACTCTACATCTTAAGGATCTAAACCATAAGACTTATTGCCTGGTTTATCAGTGATGATTTTAGCAGGTTTAGTTGGGTGTTCTTCTTAAGATCTAAGGATGAAACTAGTAGAATCCTTAAGGACTTTATAAGACAAATAGAGAACCAATTAAATCAAAAGGTTAAAATAATTAGATGTGATAATTGGTAATAGAAATTAAGAACATGGGATTTTATTGCGAAATTACTCGGGTCAATAAGGGATCAAGAGGAGAATAACATTAATGCCAGTAAACCCACAGACAAATATGTGAGTTGCTGGAAAGGAAAGACAGAAGCCCTTATTGAACCTACTAGGTCTATCTAGCAGATTCATTTTTCACCTAAAACACTATTTTGGGCTAAGCCAGTTAGTACAATGCTTGTTATGTTCTTAAGTAGTATTAAGTGACCAAGCCTCATAATAAGATTACCTTAGGAACTTGTAACTAGTAAAATACCATCATAAGCTACATAAGACCTTTTGTTTGGGGTGGCCATGTGACCATCTTTGAATACCCAATTGACCCACCTAGGCAAGTTGATGGGAAATCAGATTGAAGGTTTTTCTAGTTGGGTAATCTCTACAAAGACAAGGCTTTTAGGTATACAATTTAGGAAACCAAGAGAGTTGAAGAAAACTCTGTAGTAACCGGTTTAGAGAAGAAAAACCAAATGTTCAAGGAAAGGACCAACTTGGACTATTTGATTCTGATTATTTAACTATTCTATGAAGTAGCAACCTGTAAGATCAAAATCAAACTAACAACAGCAGGCAGACAAGAAGCTAATGCAAAATTGCAGGTACAGAAGACAATTATTATAAACAGGGATTTCTGAAAAGAAGAGGAATCCCTGCTCCAAACTACTTTGTACTAGCCATATGTCTTCTTATTCTCAAACTGTCGTAAAAAAAGAGGATATCCAATAGCAGAGGATGCAGGTGATGCACCTAACAAACATCCTGATTTAAAGACAAATGGGAAGCCAGTAGATAAGGAGGATCAAGTCTTTTTAATGACTTTAAGACTAAGAGGCAAAAAGGATGCTAATGATGCAGCTGAAGCTCTCAGGAAGGAGTTTGCTCAACAAACTAAGGAATTGCTTCTACAAGCATGAGTTGCTAAACCTAGCAGTACTAACATAGTTAATACTGCTAGCACACCAGTTAGTACCGCCAGTCCTGATAGTGATCTAATCAATCCTGACCAAGATGATTCAGAAATACCACCAATCACTTGAGAAAAATTTATTAAACTCCTACTGATGGTATATTTTTACCATTCATCTTATGATGATGAGTGCAGTGGCTAACTATACAAATTAGAAAACTGTTGTGAATGTTCAGTCCTATTCCCCCACATGCAAAGAGAACTCTATTTCATACTTCAACTTTAATGCTGGAGATCCAATAATCACATCAAACAAGAAGTTAAGTTGACTAAAAGTTCCTGGACCTCATGATTTTGTTAAGTTATGTTCAAAAGCAATGAGAAAGAATCATAAGGCTTCCAGCAATGTTTCTTTGACTTGTTTACTTGTCTCAAAATGAATAGCCAAAGAAGATCTCTAAGCCTGAAGATAAAGTGTGGGGTTTTGATGCTAATTCAGGAAAATTACTGAAGTTCACAGATTCAAAAGTTTCTATGTAGATTTTGCCTTATAGGAAGAAGGCAATTGGCACAAAATGGTTATATAGTAATTAGTAAGGATGAGAGAGGGAGTGTGGTCAGAAATAAGCAAGTTAGTTGCTCAGTGGACAAAGACAAGAGAAGGGAATAGAGTAATATAAGGTGTTACTCCTGTGGCCAAGGATTGAAGCCATTTAGATCTTTTTAGCCTATTGCCTCTACATAGGCTTTATAGTCTATCAAATTGGATGTCGAAAAAGTTGCCTTCTTTATGGCAAATAATTGATGAAGAGGTCTATGTATCCAACACCAAGGTTTAATAGATCCTAAGTATCCTCAGAAAGACTACAAGGAGTGAAAGCACACATGGTTACAAACCCAAGCGCCCAAGCCTGTGGCTAACTTTATCGACTTCTTTTGAAAATGGATACAAAAGAGAGGAACTATTTGACAAAACTCTTTTAATAAAAAGGACAAACATGATATCGATATAGTAGAAGTTTTATGTGGATGATATCATATGTAGGTTTCTACAAAGAAACTTGGTGTGATGAGTTTGAGGCATTAATGAAGGAGTAAAGATTGCCAGATGAGTTCAATGAGAACTCACTTCTTTCTTAGATTTACAAGTCAAGGCAGAAAGAAGATGAGTAATCTTTATAATCAGATGATAAGTATCGTTGCATAACTTCCTAAAGTAAGATTGATTTTATCAATGTTAAGAACATTGCTAGTACAACCAATTAAGACCAAGAAGCCTTAGTCAAGGATGAATAAGGCCATGATGTGGAAATTAGTCATTCTTTAATAATGATTCCATTATTGGTTCTGTAATGTAACTTAGACATGCTTTTCTAGTCTGATATTATGTTTGGCATCTATCTTGTTCAAGGTTTCAGGTCACTTCCAAGTCCTCAATCTTTAAGGTGTGTTATGGAATTCTTTAGGTATCTAAAAGGGCAAACCAAAGCTGGGTCTTTGTATCCTAGAGTGTCCTCATTGACCTGAAGACCTAACTTAAGATAGTGACTATGTATAGATAAAAATTCTTGACAGAAATGCACAACAGGAGGTTTCATTTCTGCAGGAGACGTATTTCATGCATGCAAAAAAGCAGACATTAATGGCTACATCTAACTACAAGAAGGCGATAATATGTTTGTATTGCTGGCAATTGTTTATGGACAAGTTTTTGTGGATTCAAAATCCAATGTAAGACATATGGGGTTTAATATTCATGAACACGAAAGTGATCTACATTGAAAATGGAAAGCACAAATCATTTCAAGAATCCCATATATTCACTCCAAAAAACAAAGCATATTGCCACTAGCAACACTTCGATAGGGATCTTATGAAAAAATCTTATACAGGTGCGTAAAAATCCACACTGATATAATGTAGCTGATCTTCTAACCAAGGCCATTTGATGTTATAGGTTCAGTTCTTGGTTTATACTATTGGATGAATTAATCATAAGCTTCATTAGTTAAGAGGAGCAATATGAATTGTTTATGTTTGTATAAATGTGTTTAGTGTGCCAAGCATTTTAAGCATAAGTGACGAATTTTAAGAGTTTCATTGGTTTTCGAAGAGTCCTTGGTGAAGAGATTAAGACGGTATTGAAGTATTGTTATGCAAAACTTGTTCCATTTTTTGGATTGCACAATTAGTACGCGACAGTTGCAAAGTTATAGAAAGGGCAAACACATACGTACCGGGTTATAGAGAACGACTGAAGAAAATACTGTCCAAGGGTACAAAGTGTAACTTGAAACGGTTTCATATGATTTTTAGAGTTTCTAAACCATAATACACCATCGCAATTTGCACAGTTCCCTATTACGTAATCACTCTCCAAAATGTTCTTCCAGTACAAGCCCTAATCTCGTCTCGCAAACCCGACGATAACTAATTGATTCACCATGGATGTTCTTGGAATCAGTGCCCTATAAAAAGCATAATATGTTCTTATTTATGAGAAGTGCCCTGAAGAAATTCAGAGTGTTCAAAGTTATTGATTTTCTTGTAGCCCGCGTAAGCTCCAAGAGTCGCATCTATCATCGCTCTTACTGAAAGTCCTCGTAGTTCTCTACTACATTTGTTAAACAAATTTGGATGTCTCTAAATCCAAAATAATCAACAATGTTAGGTACATTACTTGCCAAAGTAGCTGGCAAGACCTGTGTCTATCTCTGTACGCATCTTTAAAAGTGACTTCTTCTTTGATGATGCTGGATGGGATAGATTCTCTACCTAATTCAGGCTATATTTGATGCATACAGTCTCATATTGTTATAGGGGGATTTAACAGTGTTAACATTTAATAAAGCTTTGTTTTCACCCGCAATGGTGGTTTCTATTTCATATCAATAATCATTGTATTACTCAAAAGCACCCTCTTTGGGATCAAATTCCCACGAACATTGCCACTGCTTTCTATTTAGCTGCCATTTACTTAACATCGAATCAGAATATAATTTTCTAAATTAATTTTTGATGTTTGCTTAGACATGTATATGCAAAGAAAAGTTTGGTAATGTAATTCACGTTTTATTTCATTCTTTGATATATACACTAGTGGAATGTACCAGTACATTTAGATCATTTTCGCTATAAAATGCTTTGAAAATAAGAGTTTTCTCCTTTATGGTTAAAAAAGGTAAACATGTTCCGGGGAATAGTCCACACTTATTGCTTCTATGTTGGTGACAATCAACTTAATGATGAAGAGTTGCTTGACATCAGAAAGACCAGCTGAAACCACAACCTACAAAAACCCTCTGCCTCACATCTACCAAGTGAAGCAAATGTTGAGCCTCAATCTGACCCATCACCTAGACCTTCACCTACTCCACATATTCCTGATTCTATTCTAGAGGTTTCTAGTGGGAATCAAGGAGGTCATTCATCCAGTGATAGATCCCTTTCAGGGACTGAGGGTGGCATGACACTCCAAAGTGTCTATGATCTTTGTACTCACTTTGTGTAACACTGTTACAGATCAGCTAAGGAGAATACTAACTTGAAGGCACAGATCACAGAAGCTCAAGGAGCAATCCAAACCTGTTATTAACTTACACCACAGGAGCTTGATGAAAATGTCTCTTTGTAGCAAAGGTTGGCAGGCAAGAATCCTTGAAGTCAAACTGGATGCAAAAGTTCTGTATCCAAACAGGGGATGAAGGTCTACCAACATGAACCTTAGTCCATAAAGATCCGTGTTTGAAGAAGCTTGATGGATGAAATTGATAAAAATAGACACTAAGGTGATGAAGTTAGTACTGAAGATGTACTTAGTACTGCTCAACAAAAGGTTAGTACTGACAAGGAAAAAGTTAGTACTGACAAACCAAATGTTAGTACTGACAGACCCAAAGTTAGTACCAACAAGGAAAAAGTTAGTACTGACAGACCAAATGTTAGTACTGACATACCCAAAGTTAGTACCGACAAGGAAAAAGATAGTACCATTAGTACAGACGAGGGTACTGTTGATCAAACTGAAGGAAGAAGGGCTACTCCAACCACTCCAACAACTACTCTTACAATGTTTGGATATGATGAAACAATTGCTCAAGTTCTTCTCAACATGAGTCAAGCCAAAGCAGTTTCAAGAGAAAAGGAGAAAGGAGTAGAGCTTAAGGATGTTGAAGAGACTGAGAGACCTAGGCCTATTTCAACCAGATCATTATTGACATTAAAGCCTCTTCCAAAGATTGATCCAAAGGATAAAGGGAAAAAGAAAATTAAAGAGGAAGATGAGTCTAAAACTAAATTTGAAGGTATTCCTGAAGCTGAAAAGAAGTTTAAGCAACTTGCTAGGGATGAAGAGATGGCTAGAAAGTTGCAAGATGATTGAGAAACAGAAGAAGAAAGGAAAAGATTAGCTGAGGAAGAAGCTACAAAGACTTCCCTTTCAGATGAATATGACTTCATTCAAGCAAGAATTAAAGCTAATAGACTTCTAGCTCCAAGACTTCAAGATAAAGAGAGAGAGCAGTTCACTGTGGAAGAAAGAGAAAAGTTCCTTCATGATACAATTGCAGCTCAAAGAAGGTTTCTTGCAGAACAAAGAGCTATTGCAATAAAAAACAAACCTCCTACAAGAACTCAGCTTAGGAATCAAATGATGACTTATCTGATGCATGTTGGAAACAAGAAACACTCAGACTT
>BQNB010120514.1:2691-20619 GCA_026074375.1 Tanacetum coccineum | reverse complement strand
CATAATTAACGTTGATTTTGTTTTAAGCTTGGTTTGGAGCAAGTGAAAAGTCGGGAACGATGAATTTATCCTTTTTGGGGTATTCTCGAATCGAAATGCATCTTGTTCTATGATCCCTAATAGTTATGAAATAACGAAAGTCAAACGTTCTAGTTAGTTGCTTCACATGAAAACTACAAAAAAAATGAATGAGAAAAATGAAAAATACAAAAATATGTGTAGGAATAAGTGTATATATAAAAATGGTAAAAACGGGGCTTTTCAAAACTTTAGAGTCTTTAAATTCCCCTTGACGAACACTTAGCTACTTTTCGAGGTTATTAGTCGAGGGGAATCGAGATTCTTAGTTTTCTAAGTGCTTACTTCATAGCATTACGTGAGGACACGGCAATGTCTTAGTATGGGGGATTTTGGTATGCGTTTAATTACACATACCTTTCACCATTAAAATCGGACTTAAATGACCAAAAACGTACCAAAAATACATTGTATTTGTATGTTTTCACTTATTTTGTGCAGGAAACGGATATCCGACAAAAGGACGAAAAATCAAGCAAAAACGGACAAAATCGAGCACGGAATGGAAAAGCGTGAAAAGTCAAAGTCAAGACCGAAGCCATAATCGAAGAAGACTTTAATGGGCCCACCCTTACCCATCTAATGGGCCGGGGTAGCCCATTAAGGGATCATTTGAAGACCAAATGGGCCTTTACTTCTCAACGGGCCCAATACTAAACAAATAGCCCAAAACCTTTTAGTTATAAGCCCACAAACAAGTTAAGGGGCTGAATCTGCCAATCCCTCAAACTCATATCCCACAAGGACGTGTGATGCAAAGTAACATATAACCATGGGGGACTTATACTGCCAAGTCCACAAACATTTCAACACCAAGGACCAAGTTTGCAATTAACTCATTAAGGTTGAGGGGCCATTTTTGCCACAAACCCAAACTCACCCCTGAAACTTAAAATACTGTTTATCTTCTCCCCATTTACCCGCCAAAATCAACCATCACTTTCCCCCTCGTTTACTGTAGCAACCAGCCAAAAACCTCACAATCCCTCAACCCCACACCCCACATGGCCTCAAAGCCACCTTGGCAATCCCCAAGAAGCTCATTGGACAAAATATATCAAGGGTCAAGATTAGGCAGATTGGGCAACAAGCAAGATTGATGGCCAGGATTTGCTTTGGGCTTTATCTCACACAACAAGCACAAGGCTTGAGTTCTCTCTACAAAGAAACACAATGAAGAAGAAGACAAAAAGAGAAAGATGTCAAGACCTAGCTCGTTCCTATTTAAGAAGTTTTTTGTAAGCCATTTGGCCATCTAGCTTTTCTTTTAAGTTTTTACTTAGTAGTTTTTTTTATAAGCTCTTAATATTGTAACTTTTAATATTGTAGTGAAGATTAATGAAATTTAAGTTTGTTTGTGAAAAATTTGTTTTAAGCTCTTTTTTTGATATTAAATTTTTACTCAGTTTTAAATAGCTCTCAAAAGCTCTCTTTTAAGCTCACATAATCTGTTTTTAACTTAAGTAAAAAATGTCACAACCCGAAATTTTCAGAAATTTAAATTACTATTTTACCCTTTGACTTTTTGGTTCCGACTTGACTTTTGACTTTTTGACCTTTTACCGTCACATAAAAACGATTACCGCGTAGCCGGTAAAAATTTTGAAACGTATTTAAATAATAAATCATAATTACGATTATTATCGCTCATTTGCAATATTATTTTTCTAACTTATTTGACTTGAAAACGAGAAGATATATTTTGTTCCTAAATTGATTTATCAAAAACGACCCGCTAAATTACATTTTCACGATTCGGACTCTAAAGCAATTTGATGTAAAACGACATTCCAGACAACTTTTTAGTTTTGCCCGAGACGCGAAACCAAGCCCAAAGTGACTAAAATGGCTTCGCAAAATTTTGAATACAACGCGTACCGACACAGGAAAATAAATAAATTTATATTTATCACTCTTTATTAAATAAAAATATTTAATGAATTCTTTAATATTTTAATCAAAAGCATTTATTTAAAAACACAAATGTTCAAATTAAAGTTTTATTTTTACGGACAAAGGTTACCCGTGTTACCCAAGATAAATAATAAACATTAAATAAAATTTTATAAAAACATTTATAAAATAAGTCATGTAAATACTCATTTTTATAGGAAAAATGATTTGGAAAACAACGGCGCAACTTCCGTAATTTAATTCAATCGTTAACTAGTCCAAACGAGACCCGAACCATTACCTAACAAAAATTACATCTTTGGTCCCTCTGGTAATATTTATAATATCAACCCTAAACTATTATATACTTTTCATTTCATTTAAAACTTTCTTTATATAAATATAACACAATAGGGTTTCATTTCATTTATAACAAAACCCTACACACACTTCTCCTCCATCTCTAGTATATCCGGCGCCGCCCACCGGATTCCGGCCACCCGCCGCTCACTTCATCACCAACCGCCGCCGTCGGCCTCCTTCTCCAACAACCGACGCGCACCACTCTTTACACCACCTCCCTTACTGCCTCCATGGCTGCCATCCCCACGACCCACCATCTCCGAACCATCCACCACCACCACGATGCGGCTCAGCCGCCACCCCCATCACCACATCATTTCCTTGTCGCCGCTGTCACCACACCACTATCACCGACACCACAGCAACATCACCACCACAACAGCCACCCCCTCCGCTGTCGCACGTCATCAACCACCTCCACTACGCCACCTTCACCACCACTGCTGCCACCATAGCCACCTACACGCCATCCCCACCGTCACCAGCAACCACTACAAGGGTGTGTTTGGTTATGGGTTTAACAGCCCATAAAAGGGTGCGTTTGGCTGTGTAAAACAACCTTCGGGTGTGTTTGGGTTTTGGTTTTAACAGCCCTAAAGGGGTGTTTGTTTCTGGAGTTAAAACAACAATAAGGGTGTGTTTGTCTCGCTGTTTTAACAGCAACATCATTAGGGTGCGTTTGGGTTAATAAAAACCCCAAATCGGTGTGTTTGTTTATGTGTAAAAACTGCCTTGCAGGGGCGTTTGGATCTGCGTTTAAAGAGGCGTTTGTTTCTGTGTTTTATGGCAGAAAAAGGGTGTTTGGTTATGGGTTTAACAGCCCATAAGGGCGTGTTTGGTTTTGCGTTTAATAACCATTAGATGTGTTTGGTTTTGTCTATTTTGTTTGTTAGGTATATATTGAAACACGGACATTTTGCAACACGGAGGGGAAAAATATTGAAATTTATGAATAAGGGAAACGTTGTATAAATGGCAAGGTCATGCCGAAATTTCTAAAAATTCTTATACTTAGTAGTTTTCAATAAAATTTCTATTATATTAAAAGCCCGATAAATGGACAAAATTATATAGTTTTAAAACTATTAAATTATGAATATACAATAACCCGGTGAAAGATCGAAAAGTATGCTTTTACAAATGAGATAACTATTTTAACTAAAACCCGTCAAGAAAATAAAATATTAATTTATAAATATTATTTTTATAAATCCTGGACTAGGAAATAAAGTCATAACTTTTTGTAAAAACTTTAGAAACATCTTTTACTTATTTTGTAACTTTAAAACGTACGATTTTTTTTATGCAAGAACATTGTAACTATTAAAGTGGTGTTTTCCTAAAACGTGTCGAATTATTTGGTCTAATTACTTTATCACCTTCTTTATTATCACTTCGATTTATTCTTTTAAATGTTTCTTTATTATATAGTTCAACATATGAATTATGTAAGTGTTTATTTTCATATGTAATATATACGGAATATATTACATACTTTGCGTTTGCTTTTCGATTTATTTTATTTAACCAACCACCAAAACGCTTACCACTTGAAACCTCAATCCTTTATCAACGTGACGCGTTGATGTACTCTTCCATCGGAAACCCAAATTCATCATCCTAAGCTAGTGGGATATAACCGTTAAGTTTAGCTGCATCTTCTTGGTCGAGCCGTTCCGTTCTCCGTTTGTGATGTGCTTATAATTTGCATTTCTGCTAGTTGCTCTGCAACATCAAGGTGAGTTCATAGCCCCACGTTTTACTTGTTTTATATTTACCTTATTACTTTTGGGGTGAGAAACATGCTTGTTTACAAACTCGATTACTACATTGAATCTTAAACTCGTATACGTTGATTTCAAACTTGTTACATGATTGATATCACACTCGTTTTTACTTATGGATATAAGTACTTTAAGCTTTTACAAAAATGTTTGTTGTTTTTACTGGACACAAGTACTTGCGTGAGATATCCTTGTTTACGTGTTGCCTAAGTTAAGCGTTTATACCACTATGCCCCGAATTATCATGAACTGTCAATCTCTTGATAAATAGATCTATTGGGACTAATTATCCCTATCCGCTTTGGTTCCACTTAACGAAGAACAAACGGATATATGTCATGTCGATTGTGCATTATGGTGGTCTTTGGTTTGGGACACCGGTTAAGGGCAGGAATACTATGCGACAGGATGTAACATGCCCTGTTGATTATTAGCTTCAGTGTCATGAGCTTAGCGCAACAGTATACACTTTTCATGCGATATTGTATCCGTTATAATAGTCGCATGTGCTTTGTATGTGAAGTTATATCTCCTATAACTGTCATATACGTTTTGAAGTCTTGTGGTCCATACTACTTTGGTTGTACGTTTCTGATTACTAAGCATTTTTCATAATACTGTGAGTGAAGCAGTATTTACTAAACGTTTTGGATACTCGTAAATGTTTTGCTTAAACCTATGAATTCACTCAACTTTATGTTGACCGTTTTAGCATGTTTTTCTCAGGTGCTTAGCTTTGGACTTCTTGATGTGCTATGTGGAGTCTACGTGCAATATGATACTCTTTCAAGACTTATCAAAATATCATACTCGTTGTCTTTTGAAAACCAAATTATGCTTCCGCTACATTTTACTTATGCTTCCGCAAATGTTTAATTTCTTTTAAATCATGTAAAACTTATTTATTTTTAAACAATGCAACGAGTTATGATTTTCAAAACGTCCATTAGTGGTCGTTCTCTTGTGCCTTGTGTTCGGATTATGATGACGTCACGCCCTCGGACACGTATTCCGTCCAGGCCCCGTCTGGGGGTGTGATAGATTGGTATCAGAGCCAAGGTTATAGAGAACCAGGTAGATATCTAGGTAGAATATCTAGGTCTGGTCTATAACCAGTATGTGATCCTTACGTGCTTTTGCTATGGCGTATATGTGAGTATCATCTTGCTTTGAGCAAGCTATGTTATGGGTTTACCTCTGCCATGCGTTTGAGTTGCGTTGCGTTTAGTTTTGCCCTTGAGCTCTATTTTGCTATGAGCTTACGTTTGTCTTGCGCTTATCTATCTCTGCGGTAATCTTTTCTTTGCGGTTTACGTTTGCGATACGTATTTTTCCCCACTTGTTTATGTAGAAATTGTCGATATAAATACTAAATTCTTTCCTAAGACATTGTGAGTGATACAATGGTCTCAAAATTCTTTTCTAAGACACTGTGAGTGACACAATTGTCTCGTTTATTATAAAACATCGTGAGTAACATGATGGTCTTTAAAACTTTTCACGACTTTACATTATATCGTTTTGCATAACTTTGAAAATTGTCACAGTCTGCCGACCCCACTGGTTATCCTACTATTCGACTTTGAAGATGACTTTGAACACCCGTCCCATACTGTTGAAACATCTAAACCATCTCGTTACGTCTCAATTTCTCTTACTTCTCATAACTCCTAGAAGCATGCCGATTAATTTGCCTACAATTTTAACCCATCATCTCATAACATCCTACTTTTGAAAATACGATTTTTGAAATTCGACTTACTTTATTCGATTTCGAAGTGAATACCGACGACGAAACAAGGAATGAGTTCCACGAGGATCGAGTGTATTGTAACCCAACGAATTGCTAATGCTATTGAAGCTAATACTGTCTATGAGGAAAGAATCCACATGGCTCGCGACTAAATAGATTAGGTCGTACGTTAGGAAACCAGGGTAGTAAGGAATGCTAACAACAAAATAAATGACAAAAGGCCATGAGAGCTTACATTGCTAAACCAAATTTCAAGGACGTATAAGTAGCAAAAATTTCCCTTCCACAACAAACGAAAGTTGCACCACACTAGACCATGCACTGTGAAGTGCAATAACTACAAGAGTGTTGGCCATGTGAGTAGGAATTATAGGACACCCGTTTCGATATTCAACTTAGAGGCCATAGTGGCAAATTAGAAATCTGAACCGTGCGAACCGTATTTAGGAGGTTAAAACTCGTTGGAGATCTAATGTCGTCAAAGATAATGCTGATGTTTAAGGAGAGATTTGTCCCTATTTAGTGAAACCTAAGTAGACTTTAGACTGTAATATCTAAGAGTGTTGCACTGGTACTTACCTGTGAATTTCGCGTATTGTGTGGATTTCCCTAAATCCTTTTGTTCAATTTGTGTCATGATGATTTTGTCAGTTACACTTCAATTCTCCAGTAAATATATGTAAGCCACTCCTTGAGTCTGTTACCGTTTTACAACCCATCTCATTATATTATGTAAACTGTCTTACTGTTATTAACTAAGTGAATGGTATCCTATGAAATATTTTAGTGTCGTTTTATTAACCAAGTTTTCACCTTATAAACTATTTTGATATCATTCCATGAACCGTTTTGTCAACATTTTATAATTATCTTACTATTACCTCATAACTTATTTGAGTATAAATTAATGAACCAACTCGTTTTCATTTTATAACCTAATTTACGGTTAATTATAAACCCTTTTGCTACCCTATTATAAATTATTTTGCAGTTATCTTACAAACTATTTCCATGTCACCTCATGAATCATTTCGTTGTCATTTATAAATTATTTTGCTGTCAATTTATGAAATATGTCGTCAACATCTTATGAACTACTTCGTGTCTTTTATAAACCATTACGTTGCCACTTTATAACTGCTTGGGTTTGTCAAACTCGTAAAACTATTATGTTACCTTTTATAGTTATCAACCTCGTACACGTAACTTCCTCGTAAACTATTTTGTTATCGCCTCATAAAACATTTCCCGTTATCTTACAAAATACCTTGTGTCACCTTATTTTCATTATCATAAACTATTTTGCTACCTCATAAACTATATCGTTTATACCGTATAAGATTTTTTTTATAACATTAGTTTGACGAAAAGAGCATTTTATCGTTAGTTCTTAAATTATACATAGCTTGATCACCTATGTATAAATTCAGAAAGGACCATGCTATGCTGGGAGTAGTCACTATAAATTCTTGTCAAATTACCCTTACTTTCCATTTCTATTTTCTTTCTTTCTCTACTAGTTAAACGAGTATATGCGACTTGTATTTTATTAATATTTTGCGTGCGTATTCATGAGTCGTGTCGGTCACGTGTATTTGTATTTGTAAGCATCATAACTAAGCAGATTTTCTTCAACCTTGGTATATAGAAACGCCATACCCTTAGCCGAGAGACTAAATCATGCTTCCTGTAGTCATGGAAATTACGGATTGAAAGGTTCTAGAATGTAATAAGCATATCACTCTAAGTGGATTATAACCATTAGAACTAGAAGATTTTCTTCAATATACTTACCTTTTAGTGAGATAGAATCACGTGAATTATGAGATCCTCGTATCGACAAAACCTCTGATGGATCCTTCAGGATGTACACTGACAAGCCGAGAATTTAATAAGCTAACCGTTACCCGTTATCTAGTATAGACGATCTTTTCGATCAACTACGAGGATGTAACGTCTACTCAAAAATCGACCTAAGAACTAGCTACTACCAACTGAAGGTTAATGAGAAGAACTACACGACACACGACCTAGAATTTAGAGAAATAGTACTTACTTTTAAGATTTGGGAACACTACCGATATGACATAAGTATGAACTCGAACCCGATAATCACCGAAAATCTTTTAAAAAGATCCGAAACACGATCGTGTCTTACCACTCAGCAGAACCCTAAAGCCTCGCTTGAACTACCTTATCTCATTCTTAAGTTATTACTTTTCCCGTGAGCTCCTCCCATTTGTTGACCTTTATTTTGGGGATATTGTTTCTCAAAATGTCCACTCTCCACATCCCATCACTGTTTGTTATAGTTATTGTTGCTGTGTATTCTTATACTTTTGATTCACGACTCCATATGTTTGTGCTATGATTTTTAAAAAAAATAAAAAATAAATGAAAACAAATGAATAAATATTCTAATAAAGATTTTGATGATTTCAAATATATAAATTGTTCTTGTTGAGAGGATGTGAAAATTGTGAGTTGCAACAAAGATGGCGGTAAGGTTATGCTTGAATTATAGTGAATTTTGTTGATTGGTTTTGGAGTAAAAGAATTTTGTATAGTTGGAAAATATTGTGGCATTATGGTCAAGTCCATGGGTGATTTATAAAAATATAGTTGTTGGTCCGAGTTTTAAATGAGGGTAAACGGATGTTTAAAAATGTTTCTAAAAGTTTATTAAGTGTCGAAAGTTTTTGAAAATATTTGTGGAGCTTCTTAATATCAAAACGAAGGTTTAGAAATTTTTCTAAAAATGATAAGTCATTGCCGTTAGTCATTTCTAAATATAGCAACATTTATATATATATTTTGCAAGCTAAGTATTTTGGTTAAACGATAGGGTTTCAATAGTTCGTTTTTTTTTTTGGAGATATAGAAACGATTAAAATAGGGGATATTATTAACTTCCCGAAACTAAAAACTTTTCTAAAATGGAAACTTTCTATAAATAGTAACTTTTCGTAAGGACGTCGTAACATCTTCATAAATTTAACGAGTTCATAAAAACACATTTTGTTGACTAAACTAAAAGCACAAACATATATGGTTGGCCATTTCGTTACTAAACGTTGTGTGCAACGTTCCGTTATTATTATTACTATTATTTCTCGTTCTACGGCGCATCTATATTAAGTCGCGATTAGAGCCGTTTAGTTATACTTTATTCTCCTCCTTTGTTTAAGGTGAGTTGAGTCACGATACTTCCTCGTACTTTCTAAGTAAGTTGAATACTTACATCATCTTTTAGATCGTTCTCGATATTAATCACGCGGGTTCCTTAAGATATCTCTGCCCTAAACATTTAAAACCCTTATTACAGAACATACTCCAGCGTCTACACTTTCTCTTTTATGTTTTCACTATCAATAGACTTTCCTTATACATGTTATATCAACCACAAAACTGGTAACGATATTTTTCTAAAAATACTCATGTTGATGAATTAAATAACCTGGTCAAACTTAGCCAAAATTATTGTATATTAAGAAGTGTCAAAACATTGAATTTTGCTGAATAAAATTTTCAACGCCATGTTTAAAAACGGATTTGCTAAATCCTAAATATGTTCCTAATCACACAATAGGTTAGTCAAATATCGAAATCCCGAGACGGGATTCCTTTAAGGGGTAGGTACTGTCACACCCCGCAATTTTCGATATTTTAAATTACTATTTTACCCTTTGACTTTTTGGTTCCGACTTGACTTTTGACTTTTTGACCTTTTACGGTCACATAAAAACGATTACCGCGTAGCCGGTAAAATTTTTGAAACGTTTTTAAATAATAAATCATAATTTCGATTATTATCGCTCATTTGCAATTTATTTTTCTAACTTATTTGACTTAAAAACGAGAAGATATATTTTATTCCTGAATTGATTTATCAGAAACGACCCGCTAAATTACGTTTTTGTTATTCGGACTCTAAAGCAATTGATGTTAAAAGATATTCCGAAACACTTTTTGTTTTACCGAGGACTCGAATCCCAACAGAAAATGGATCCTAATTTAGGTCTCACAGAGTTTTGAAAACAAGGCTACGGACACAAGAAAATAAAATAAAAATTTAATTTTTCACTTTTTATTAAATAAAAATATTTAATAAATTATTTAGCATTTTATTTCAGAAACATTCGTTAAAAACATGAATATATAAAGTAAAGTCTTATTTTACGGACAAAAGTTACCCGTGAGACCAAATGGTACCAAATAAATAATAATGATTTTTAAATAAGTTTATAAAAACATTTATAAAATAAGTCATGTAAATACTCATTTTTATCAGAAAAATGATTTGGAAAACAATGGCGCAAGTTTCGTGCGTTGATTCATCCGTTAAGTCGCTCAAACGAGTCCCGAACTGATAATTATCAAAACTATACTAAAAAGTTACACAATTAAACCCGTACACACTATTTTGAGGACTTGACACATTTATTATAAAGTTTTAATATAAATAAAAAAAATTTATATAATAATTCATTATAAATATAAACACACACACACCCCACTATATCTCTCTCTCTCCTAAAAATATCCGGCCGCCCCTCCACCGCCGGCCAGCTGCCGGATTCCGGCCACCACCACGCCGCGCGCGGTAAACTTTTTCCGCGGACTTTTCGGCCCAACTCCATAAACTACTCCCTCATATCAACGGATCTATTCGACTCACCCACCCCCACTCTCCTCCACGCGCCGTTTACCTCCTCCGGCTGCCTCCATTTCGTCGGCCACCACTACACCGCTGCTATGCCACAACAACCACCATAATCACCTCGTCAACCTCCCAACCACCTCCACCGAACACCACCACTGCCACCATCTACGCCACCCTCATCATCAACACCAACGCCACCACTCCCATCTCCACGGCACCATCACCCTCGCCACCTTCTCCCCCCGAGACAGCCACCGCAACGAGGGTGCGTTGGTTTGACAAAGTCATAAAGGGTGCGTGTGGCTTAACTAGAACACAACAAGGGTGCGTTTGGTTTTCTCAGCCGCGGCACAACAGCCAACCGAAACCACCATAGCCGCGGCTCAGCCGCCATC
Source organism: Tanacetum coccineum (assembly GCA_026074375.1). Taxonomy (NCBI): domain Eukaryota; kingdom Viridiplantae; phylum Streptophyta; class Magnoliopsida; order Asterales; family Asteraceae; genus Tanacetum; species Tanacetum coccineum. The sequence goes on along the minus strand of BQNB010120514.1, from coordinate 9,690 downwards.
TCCCCCCCACCACATCACTTCTTTTTATATTTTCTTTTTTTTTGGTTGGTTATATATTTTATAAAAACTAATAACTAGTTAGTTTAGTTGTGTTTGTTTGAGTTTATTTGTATTATGTAAATTTTAAGGGGTGTTTGTTTGCTGCGTATAATGGCCCCAAAAGGGTGTTTGGATCTGCGTTTTTACTGTAGCAAAGGAGTGTTTGTTTCCGCGTTTAAACTGCCGTAAGGGGGCGTTTGGTTCTGGGCTTAACAGCCTTAAGGGTGCGTTTGGATTTGCATTTAACTGCCTAAAGGGGTGTTTGGTTTTGGTGTTAACAGCATAAGGGGTGTTTGGTTTTGGAACTGGGTTTAACAGCCCATATAGGGCTGTTTGGTTCAGCCATTAGGGAGCGTTTGGTTCAGCTCATATAGAGTATTTGGATATGAGTTTAACAACATAGGGTGTGTTTGGTTTTAGTGATGTTATTTAAATTGATCTCGTCTAAATAATTTTACTATGAAACACGCGGGATAAATTGCAAAAGGTTTGATATAGTGGAAACGTTGAATTGATAATTATGGAAAACGTCGTATAAACGATAGGCATGCCATAGTAAATCTATAAAAATTTATATACTTAGTATTATTCGTTTAACACTTTTATTATTTTGGAAACCCGATAAAGAGGATTAAATCATAGTCTTAAGATTTTTATTATAATAATACAAAAAACCGTAAATTGAAATGAAGATTACTTTTACAAACCAAAACAAATAGTTTAGTTAAAACGGGCAAGAACACTAATTTATATAACATTAATTTTAAATTCTATTAAATAAAATAATTAAGTTATTGTAACAACTTTTATAAAACGTCCTTTATTCAATTCGTTAATTTTTAAACCGGTGTATTTACTTTTTACGAATCAACTTTTTATTTAATTTAATGGTGACTTTTGAAAACGCGTACGAATTCTATTATTACCATTATTTTAATCCACGTTTTTCTTATTATCAATACTTGTAACAGTATTCATATAACTATGGACTTTTCCTTTGAATGTTTGTCTCGTTTATATACTTCACCATATAGAATTATATATCTGTTCATTTTTTTATTTAATATATATACGTTATATTAATACTTTGCGTGTGTTTTTGATTTATTTTATTTACAACCAACCACCAAACTCATCCAATACTTGGACAATCCAAATCCCTTTTCAACGGATGTCGCAGGTTGATTGGTGCTCAATCCATCGGTAGAAAAACCTTAATTCAAACAACCCAAGCTAGTGGGATTTAGCTGTTAAGTTAAGCTGCAACTTCTTGGTCAAGCCGTTCCATTCTCCGTTTGTGTTGTGCTTGTTATTTGCATTTCTGCTAGCTGCTCTGCAACATCAAGGTGAGTTCATAGCCCCACATCCTACTTGTTTTGAATAAATGTTTTACTTCTCATTTTTTTATTTGGGGGTGGGAAACTTGCTCGTTTACAAATTACGTGTACGTTACCGAATTCTTCAAATGTTTACACACTAATAACACAAACCTGCGTTCTTGAGTGGTTCACATCTTTTTCTAATTATGGATTAAGTACTTAAAAGTTGTTTATGAATATAATGGTTATTTCTTCATTGGACACACGTGTTTTCAGTTACCATCTCCTAGTTATGTGTTGCCTAAGTTGCTTAACAAACCTCGAACTACTGCCCGAATTATCATGAACTGTTAATTTCTCGACCGGAGGACCGGTTGAGGGACCTGCGGAAGTGAATAAATAGATCTATTGGGACTAATTATCCCTATCCGGGTAAGCATGCACTTACTTGTTTCTGTCGTCGATGAACAAACGGATATATGTCATGGGGGGGGTAACATGGCCCTGGCACAAGCCATATCGTACCAGATATGAATAAACATTGGGAATTGCAAATAATGCTTTAAAAGGCTTGCAACTTAACTGTATATTATATCATATTAGAATACTGTGTAATAGATTCTTATGAGTTCAACTACTAGTGCAAGACATATGAAATATATCTAAACGTGGAATATTGTTTGTGTTTGAATACAAATGTGGAGTATTGTTAAAACATGTAAAGTTCGATCTCACATTGATAGCACAATAAAACTTATATTTTTTATAATGTCTTTTCACTAATTAATAACAAATGGGTCAAGTCTTTAGTAAAGAGCTTAGTGATGAGTTTTAGACTTGTTTTGGATTAATTGGGCTTAACAAATAAAAAATCTAGATTTATTTTTTATTAATCCATATTAGGTTTAATGTTATGTTTCCTGGAACATATGCAAAGTTTCTTTTTTAAGAGTTATAACAAGCATAACGGTATTATGAAGAGGTATTCTGAAAAGTTGTAATGCTTTAAGGAATCACTTCATACACTATATAAATAGAGTTTTGATCTTTAGAAAACACATAAAAACACAGAAAACCTAATTAATCTTCATCATGAAACCATATCAGATTTGTCAGATTCAAGTTTTAAACTTAAATTGATTGTTGTACCCTCTAAACAATCGTACCAGTTAGGATGAAATTTTGGTTTAAGAACACTGCATTCGCAAGCCTCAATCACGTTGTTATACCATTTGATATTGCTGTAATATTATTCTTAACGATTTATAATGTAGCAGAAACTTTGGCGGCGACTTAATAAACTTTTTCAATACAAACATAATAAGATTAATCAAAAGAATCCCTTTCAATCGATAACAGGTAAAAACTATCCCTTTCATTATCAACAACACAAATATGAGCAAATGATTTTCATGCCGTATGTAATATTCCTTTCAATCGATCCCATCCATCATGTTTTTCCCTATCAAAGCAAAACCCTAATATGACGATTTCCGGTGCCTCCCTCTTTTAATCCCTAACACATTCCGATCTACTACCTTCTGTCAGTCTCGTTCCTGCTAAGGCCCTGTTATGATGAGTATTATCTTATGATTGATCTCTTGTAATGAAATTTCTTACATGATGGTGTGAGATGGAACCATAGGGTTTGGTTTGTTGTTTTTAGGGTTTATTTTTTTTCTACCAATCGTCTTTTTTCCTTCTTTTTCATTTTCGTCTTTCCTTCTTTAGTGTTTTCTGGTGTTGATATGGTTGCGTCTAATCCTAACCCTAATGGATAGACTTGGGTTATTGGAAAAACTATAAACAACACTCTAAACCTATTGATAATCCGTTTGTAAAAGACGTGGAAAAAATTGCTACGTCCTTCTACGTATCAAATTTCCTCAATACTTTTGATGCTAAGAACCTTTGGAAGGAATTCTAACCTTTTAGACGCATCGTTGATGCGTTTATTGCCAACAAACAATCAAAACAAGGTAAATTGTTTGGTTTTATTAGGTTTTTTGGTGTTCGTAACGAGGTAGAGTTTGCAAAGTCTCTTACTAATGTTTGGATTGGGAGTTACCACGTTTATGTTTCGATTGCTAAATTCCAGTGTAATCACAAAAAGGATTGGAGCCCTAAAATTTTAATGTTTATGATAATTCTGAGTTTCCACGGGTCAATGTGGTTCGGCCTAAATTAAGCTCTAATAGCATTGCTGACCATAGTCAATAGTATATATATATATATATATATATATATAATATAGGTAAATCGGCAAATCACTTTTAACAAGCGATAAACCAACTCACAAATAAAATATAATTCCAGAAGTATCGACTTCGAAAGTAACCCCTTCTAGTCGTTACCCGGGCCGTTTATGTTCCTGCGAGGCATGAATTGAAATTTTTGTTGACGTTTGTAATCGGGATTTTGAATAGATTAAGATTTTTGATTTGGATTCTAATTTCTACAAATATAAAGCAAATAACAAATAAAAACAAGCAACGATTGAAGCGAATACGAATTAAACACAAAAAATGTTAACGGGATTCTAGAAACTCAACCTAAAAACCTAAAACTTCAAATTTTAACCCTAGAAAAACAAATTTAATTTTTAAAAGTCCTAAATGATAAAAGAAAATTTTAGAAAAAAGAATTATATTTTTTTGACTTTTATTTAATTTATTATGAATTAAAAACACTTTTAATCTAAAAATATTATTAAAAATACTAAACTATCAATCAAGAATGTTATGGCTTCATCACTCACTAGGAGAGTTAATTCTTCACCGTAAACATCAATCAAAGCTCGTGCCGTCCTCAAAAAGGGTCTCCCGAGAATTAAGGGAACTCGAGGATCGACAACATAATCAACGACTACAAAGTCTGCCGGAAAATGGAACTTTCCTACTCTCACAAAGACATCTTCGGCAATGCCGGTTGGTCTAGTAGTAGATCGGTCCGCAAGCTCAAGAATTATTTGAGTAGGAGTAAGTTCGGGGAGTGAAAGCTTCCTCCATATGGAGAGAGGCATCAATTTGATGCTTGCACCAAGATCGGCCAAGGCTAAGCATTCAACTATCTCTGGAAAATAACATGGAATGAGGAATTTACCGGGGTCTCCCAGTTTTTCGGGTAACTTCTTTAGGATAACCGCCGAACAATTCTCATTCACCGGTGTATTGGCTAATTCAAATAATTTCTCCTTATTGCTGAAAAGATTCTTGAATGTGGAAGCGAATTTGGGCATGTAGAGTAAAGCATCCGTGAAGCAAAGAACGAAGTGTAAGCTTCGAAAGATTTGAAGAAACTTCATCATTTGATGATCGTATCTTTCTCGGAGCTTTTGGTTGTTGAGTCTCGAAGGATAAGGTAAAATCGGTTTAGGCTTAGGAGCGTTAACGGGCTCAAAGGTTGGTGCTTGAGTTTGGACATCCAGAGGTTAGACTTTTTGGGTACTTGGTTGCACCGGATCCTTTGTCACCTCGGGCTCTCTTTCCACCACCTTGGGAGAAGAAGAGAAAGGAGGAGGAATCGGAGGTCCATTGTAAGAAACACCACTTCGAGTGGTGATTGCTTTCAAGTCACCTTTCGGGTTAGCAATGGTATTGCTAGGAAGAGGACCCGAACTCGGAGGTTTGTTCATTAGAAAATAATTGCTCAACATATTTTCCAGCTTGTTGTTTTGTTGCAACATCGTGGCCTGAAATTCGTTTTTCAACTCAGTTTTCATATTAGTGATTTGATTTTGCATAGCTCGCATGTTTGTGTCATTAACTTTCATGTAATTTGCTAGTTCATTTGACGGAGCAACTTGAGTTGGTGGAGTCGGAGCTCGGTAAGTTGAATTTCCTGGGTTGTAATTATTTCCCCAGTTTTGATTGTTTTGAACTGGTGAAAAACTGGGTGGTCGAACTTGATGAGCTACACTCGGAGGACGGTGTCCAGCATTTCCCTGATTATAGTTTAACTGCTGCAGCAAAACATATGCTTGAATATTATCTTGATATCCTGAAGCATTGCCGCCATCGGTGGCAAGATACTGGTAGTAAGGGTGTGATCCACCACATGTAACACAACTCTCTTCAACCGCTTTAACGAAAGCTGGAGGAGGGGTTGCGTTTTTTAAGAACAACCTTACGGCATCGTGATGCGCAACATCGGGTGAAACACCCTAGGTAGAATTGTTTCGTACTCACTTTGGCAACGACCGGTCTGTTTCATGAAGTGCGAACTTTTGACTTATTCTCGATAAGGGTTAAGGCATCCTTAGGAGTCTTAGAAAAAAGATTGCCACCAGCGGCTGCATTCAACGAATCTTAATCAGTTGATGTTAAGGAATTATAAAAAGTATCAATTTGGTGTAATTCTGTAAAACCGTGATGTGGGTATGCACAAAGGAGATCTTTGAATCGCTCCCATGCCTCACACAATGATTCATCAAATAGTTGCTGAAAATTTGTAATCTCATTGCGGAGATTTGTGGTTTTTTAAGGAAGAAAGAATTGGTTAATGAATTTGGAAACAAGATCTTCCCAAGTCACTATAGAGCGAGGGGGTTCTTTTTCGAGATAAATCCAGGCTGTCCCCTCGATGGAAAACGGGAAAAGCATAAGCTTAATCGACGAATTAGGCACATCTTTATACTTAATCGTCGAAGTAATCTTGTTGAACCAACGAATATGAGCATGAGGATCTTCCTTCTCAAAACCGTAAAATTGGTTAGACGTTACAAGATTGAGTAAACCGTGTTTAAGCTCAAAATTCTCCGCTAGAATAGCAGGAATGGCGATCGCATCTCCGTAACCCTCGGTGGGTACTTGGAGCAATTCCACCATAGTACATGTATCGGCCATCGTAAATATGGGTTTTTCAACAATAGTCGGATCGACTTGTTGGGAATGTTTTTTATTACGACGTCTTCTGGGAGTTGTTGACGATTCGACAACTGGACCTAACAAACGAGGGCGCATGCACTAAAAACAAATCTTTTATTAAAAATGAAACACAAAAGTTATGTTTGGTAACTCGAAGTCAAAGGTGCACGGTAGCTCTCTAGAAAAACACACAAAGAAGTAGAGGAGCGGGTAAGCACGGAGCGTTTTAAAAGCCTTCTCCTTTCGGGTCGAAGTTTATAGGATCAACCCTCCTTATACCTCTCTTATAGTTTGTAATCCTAAAGGTGAGCCGATTTAACAATTGACAACTCGATTTGTTTTGTTTTGTTTTTTTTGGATTTTTGATTACTTTATAATATTTTTGTATTTTTTTTATATGAAAATATTCAAAAAACAAGAATAACTTCCGAGGAAGGATCTTCAAAAAACAATCTTCAAACGATAACTTGAAATTCGTAACACAGCCTCCCCGGCAACGGCGCCAAAAATTGATCGAGTCAATAGTATATATATATTGTCACACCCCCAGACGGGGCCTGGACGGAATACGTGTTCGAGGGCGTGACGTCATAATAATCCAAACACAAAGCAATAAAGAACGACCACTAATCATGGACGTTTGAAAAAAATTGTACTCGTTGCATAAAGAAAATTAATTTAAGTTTTACAACCGGTCATAAGAAAGTTAAATGTAGCGGAAGCATAACAAAATTTGACAATGACAACGAGTATATAAATAGATAAGTCGTGAAATC
>BQNB010120513.1:0-20619 GCA_026074375.1 Tanacetum coccineum | reverse complement strand
TATGTCAATCAATCAATAATATGAATCACAAGTAAACTATCTAATGTAATGAACTAAATAAACAATAACAATATAAAGAGGTAAGGAAAGAAACGATCAAACCAAGACACCAAGATTTATAGTGGTTCAGCTACGAAGCACCTCTTCGCCCTACTCCACTCTCCGATTACTCCACTCGAGATTTCACTATGTCAACAAGCTCCCTTTAGGCGGTGAAAGCCGTTTACACGTCGCTTACTTTCTTTTCTGACACTAAGCTAGATGTCGAGTCCTAATCTTAGCTAGAACGAATCTACCAATATACAAATACTACCTAATCACAAGATCTACAATATTAGATTTACACACTATCCGATTCACACAATCACACAAGATAATCAAAATAGAGATTTGGATCTTAGAAGCAGAGAGGATAAATCACTAATCTATAACACTTCGTTTCTTGGTGAATACGAGTGTTCTTTTCTTGCACTTGATAGAAAGAGAAAGAAGGTAGAAGATGAGACTTAATCACTTGAAACAAGATTAAACTATGTTAGAGATCAAGAGATTTAGTGAGAGAAATAAGGTTTTTAGAGAGAGAAAGATAGCTGAAAAGTTCATACAAAGAGGTCTATTTTTCTGCTAAGAACAGTGCAGTATTTATAGCTAGGAAATCCCAACAGCATCTGGTGGTTGTCCTGGCGGTCCCAGATATATCTAGGGGCCGCCTAGCCACTTAGGGGGTCGCCCCTAGACCGACACAGTGATTTTTGTCTTTTTGTGGGGAAGGTTAATCCTGGTATGTTGTTTTCTGTTTTAGGGGGAAAACTGAATTCAAAAATATTGTTTTTAAATAAAACATTATTTTTATTAGCAAAACTATTTTATGTATTTTTGTAAAAATATAGTTTTGTAGAAATGTGAGGGTTAAGAAGAAAAAAATATTTTCTTGATCACTAATCATGTTTAATGATTTATTTATCCATACCTTAAGTGGTTTATGTCGAAATGGAAGTTTACGATTAATAACATGTAAACGTTTATTTTATCGTGAATGTTTTTACATTTTGTCATCTTCAAAACGTAGAGGAGTCAAAAAATATAAATAACATTTTTAGGCATTATGTGTATTAACAATCTCCTCCTTTTTGATGATGACAAAATATAAACTCATGTTGTATAAAAATAAAATTTTCAAGTTATTAATGCGTTTTAATCCATTTCTCCCCCTTTTTGTCGAATCCAAAAGGTTAAATGTCGAGATATAGAGAGAAAGAAATTGACGATGCCAAGACTCTCCCTTGATGTATACTCCTCCTATCTAACTTACTCCTTCACCATCTCATCTCTACCCTTCATTTTGAATTTTGATCAAGAGCTCCTTTCATCCATAATTCACATCATGACAACTCATACACAACTCACTCTTATCCTCTCCTCTAATTCATAGATGTGCTTAAACAATATTTAAAAATTCAAATTTCAAATCTTCCCCCATAACACCCACCCTTTCTCTCCAAGTTAAGAATATTATTAGAATATTCTCTTGTACCCTAACCAACTTCTCAAACCTTGGTTAGATCCTAACTAGACTAGTTACATTGGAGGAATACCCAAAATACCCTTGTCCGATAGTTCTTTTCTCTCTTTTCGATGTCGGACAAAAAAAACCTTTTAAACACTTTTATCAAATGGCTATTCTAGTTGGTTGACCTTGAGTATAAGAATGAATGAAAGGTCATAGCGTTAAGCACAATTGGGGGTTTAACAAGTGCGGGTATTTAAAATGCCAAAGTCCTGAAGATAACAAAGTCGGGAATCGGGCGCACTGGCCACGCGCTGCGCGTGGCAGCGAGCTAGCGGCGAAGTGTTTTTCAACAATTGGGACTCTTGGGCCTATAATAATACCCACCCTTGGACTTTGTATTCTTCACCTCTTGCAAACATTATTTCTTCACTTTTTTCTTCTCCTATCCTCTAAGTCTATCATCAAAGTGTTCTAAACTTCTCATCTTATCATTCTATTAGAGTGAACACATCTCCGCAAGAGAGCCACATAAATATCTAATCTATACTTATTTGTTTTGTCGAGGGTCTTTTTTCTCATACCCTTTCTATTAGAATTGAGTCTTAGGGCTAGGTTAGGATTTGATTCTTAAATCCAACTATCTTTCAAATCGAGTTGTAAAGGAAGTATTGTATTCGAGATATCAAGCCTAGATAATTGTCTAATTGGGGTTTGTAGTCTACCATAAGGATTATACTAAGAATGGTATAGGTGTTGTGGATTCACAATTGGACGTATGGAACGACTAAGCCCCCTTCCCAAACTAGTGTATATCGTGGTCTCTCTCTCTCTCTCTCTCTATATATATATATATATATATATATATCCATCTACTTATTGTTTCTTTTCTAAGTAGATCATCACACCACTCGGTTCCTTTGAGACTTATAGTTTTATAAACTTCAAAGAATTCAAGAAAACCATATTTACCCCCCCCCCCCCACTTTACGGTTCTACAATTGTTATCAGAGCGGTTTACTCAAGTTTTCAAGCGTTAAAGCCTTCCCGAGAAGTCGTTTTAAGTTGAAAACTTCTTTTTCAAAAAAATTGAATTCCTAACTCCGATTTTTAAAAAAGTTAAGTAAAGATCCATGGCTCAAGAGAACTATGTTAAGGGGTGCTCTATACAAAGACCACCTTTGCTAGAATCCGATGGGTTTTGCTTTTGGAAAGCCCGCTTTGAGACTTACGTTAAGTCCAAAGATATTGACTTATGGTAAGTCATTCAAAATGGCAATTTCTACTTCGAAGTAGAAGAGTCGGAAACGAAGATGATGAATGAGACGTCGTATGAGCTTCTTAAAGACGATCAAAAGAAGCAACTTGGCAAGAACAATGAGCCAAGATGACTCTTTACAATGCTCTACCCCGTAAAGAGTATGAAAGAGTCTTTATGTGTAAAACCGCCAAGGAGGTTTTGCATACACTAATCATCACCCACCAAGGCAATTCACAAGTCAAGAATTATAAGATTGATCTTGTCATTAAAAATAAAGAAGTTCTCAGTCTGAAATGAAGAAATATCTTGGTAGTGGCTTCAGACGATTTCATTGGCTATTATGATAGTCTCAAATCTTTAGTCCGAACTACTCTTGCAAGAACACGTGAGAAGTTTTTCGGCTTACCATTAAAAATGGATATCTAAGGTTTGACAGCGGATAGAAGAAGCCTTGATTGGCTACACTTCTCTTGATGGAGTAATGGCACCTTTAATATTTATGAAATGGTCTTGGATAATGATGGTGTAACTTCTAAGATTACTAAAGAAAAGGTCAAGTCTTTAGCTCTTAAAGCTAAAGTCACTAGGGAACAAACTAGTGACAATAGTGATAGTCAAGGAGGAAGTAATGAAGATGTAGACGAAGAAGAGGCGGAAGCATTCAACTTGATGGCTAAGAACTTCCGTAAGGTTAATCGATTTAGGCATGGACAATCGATTTGGTAATGGTGCCAATAGGTTTGGAAGAGGCCATCATATAGCTTTGGGAACATAGGTGGTGAAAGCTCGAGACAAAAGTGGTTTGCGGTGGGGGGGGGGGGGGGGTGGGGGGGGGGGGGGGGGGGGGGGGGGGGGGGGTTTTTTTTGGGGGGGGGGGGGGGGGGGGGGGGGGGTGGGGTGGGGGGGGGGGGGGGGGGGGGATACAATATATTTTTGGGTAGTTGGCATTTCGCTTGTGAGTGGTAAAAAGCTCAAGGAGAACAAGGCTTTTTGTCGGATGAGCAATGGAATGGATAGTGAAGATGGCAATGTATACCTCAAATATAAATGATGCAACATGTTTCTTAGTCAATCGGGTTCCTCGTAGTAGAGGTACAACCTAATCCTTCTATTTCTAATAATGATTTAGATATTGTTGATTTACAAAAGAAGAATGAGGAACTACTATAGTTTAGCCAAGACTTTTCTAAAACATATGAATTTTTTTTACAAGAGAAACACGCTTTAGAAAAAGAACATTCAAAACTTTTTAGCAAAGTCAATGAACTAGAACTTGAAGTACATAAACTTGCTGATCCAAAGAGGATGATTAAACCTTGTCAAAGTGTGTTGAAATCACATAAGAGGTTGACTCTTTAAAGTGCAATGTTTCTAGACTTCAAGATGAAGCATTGAACTTTTCAAAATTCAAAGAAAGTAGCATTGCTTTGGACAATATGCTAAGTCGTCAAAAATTGTCCCAAGATAAGAAAGGTCTTGGATTTTCTAAGAATGATAATTAATTCTAAATAAACCAATAGTGTTTGTAAAATAAAGTCAAACAAAAAGATCCTCAAATTGAAGCCTTAGAGTAAACCGATCAGTACCTCAACTCACTTTGTAAACACTCGAGGTTTCACAAGAAGCCATTGAGAAAGAGAACAAGAGATAACAGATTGAATATTCACTCAGGCTCAGATAATGGGATTGGAGAGAGCAATCAACCTCGTTGATAGGACCGTTTTAGTACCGCCTCCCCCTCTCGCCACGCTCCCTTCACCATATATAAGACCTTCATAAATGAGATTATAACCGATATAACCATTCTTATTCAAACAACGCCATTCTTCGTAGAAGAAATTATTTATAAAAGACCAAATGCCTTTGTATCATAGCAACAGTACCACCTTCTTAAAGAGAGAAGTACACTATATCCCATATTCGAAAGGCTAAAGATCTGGCTCGATGCGGTTGGATAAACTTGTCAGAAGCACCGTCCTATGATTTTCGAAAACGATCCTTGAGTCCAGTGTTCTCGGGTACGAGCTTACGTATAAACCGAATGTGCAAGTATGTTTCAAGAGACCAGCCAAGTATGATTAAACTTGGGCATCATATTTGCTAACCACAACAGACCCAAGAAACAATGGGTATCACGACTTTGAATTCGTATTTTCTTGTAAGTGTGTCTTAAATGCGGTCTACTACCAGACGATTGGACTGTGAATAGTGGTTGACACTAATGCACATTGTATCGGGAGTATAGATGCGATTGTACTTATGTATAAGATGTATGATGGTGGACATGTATTACTATTTAGCCTTACTAGTTTTTGTAAGTTGGCGCCTTACAAGTGAATTGGACTAGCTACTACAATGCGTATAACGACAGGGTTATGTATCGTATAAGTGGGATGTCTAGCATTTAGTATAAGCTATAAATACCTCCATAATGACTCTCCATGGCGGGTGCACTAGAGTCATTTTTGTTTTTCTCTTCTAATCTATAAAACACACATTTTTCTTTCACCACTCTCACTACATTTGTGCTACTCACTACAACCATGTTTCATCATATATGGTTGAGTCATTCCTGACCGCTCGAAGAAGTGGTTTTCTTATCTTGTAACAAGTGGTATCACGATGCTAAGGGGGTGTTTTGTATTTGTGTGTGTTGTTTCGTGCTTATATACAGACTATGTGTTTAAATCTATGTTTAAGCTTATTTTAGCTTATTTTTGTGGGCTTATTTGGGAAAAGCCACGGATTGTTTTTTTGGTCTTTGTTGTTTAGTGATTCTGGCATATTACAGCTTTTATCAGCTTATTTTGTAGGCTTATTTGTCCTCAAAAGTCAAGGTCTGATATTTTTGGGCAAAAGGGTTTAAGCTTTCTAGTGTCCCATTATCTTTATTGCATATCAAAAGGTAGCTTTATCTTATTGGTTACTTTCTGCTAATTTTGAGCTTTTTGATAAGTTTTTTTTGGGTTTTTTCCTTAAACTTATCAACAGCCTATCTGGTAGGGGTGTGCATAAAACCGAAAAACCAAACCTAAACCGAAAAACTCCAGAGGAACCAACCTAAAACACCCGCGCCACACAGGCACCCCCCCCCTCTCCACAAACCCGATGGTTACGGTGATTCGGTTTTAGCGAATGACTCGAAGTTTATTGGTTCGGTTTGGTTTAGCATTAAAATAAAATCGATATAGACCGTAACCGATCTTTATAAGAACATGGAACAAAAAATTTTGATCGACGTAAGGACGTAATATGCTCTGTAAGGATTAACAGTCATATCATGTGTAGAGTAACTACTACTTTGTTTCATATACTTTTGTACAAGCCATTTATGACACATAAAAAGTCTTTCTATTAGTTTTTTATGTTATTGGTTTTTAGAGTTGTTAGTTGTCGTTTCTTTATAAACACATAAATAATTTTTTAAGGGTTTTTATGGTCCATTTGTTTCTTATTATCATTGGGGTTTTTTTGTGTCTTTTCGTTTTTCTTATTGGATTATTTCTTTAAAGCTTTGAAGGTGTTGGTTTATGGTATATTCCAAATCGACTTTGCAAAATCAAAGCTCGATAAGTCGTATAGAAACCGAAAAACCGAAAAACCAAACCGAAAATAAACCGACAACCGAAAAACCAAACTGACACAAAACCGAAACCGAATGGTTTCTAAAGATCAAAAACCAAATTTTTTTGGTTCGGTTTCGATTTTTATACACAAGATAGCGAACCCATACGACCCATGACGCACCCGCTACTATTCTGGTCATTGTTGTCACAACTAATATGTTACTATTTTCTGAGCTTCTTATGTCGTATAACAGATTGTTTATCGTCAAGAAAAACCGTCGCGACGCCAGATTGTCCTAGAAGTATGGCTGAGAATAAAGACAACGTTACAATTCGTCCTTATTAGCAGGATTTATACACGTGTCGTATGAGTCGGAGATTTATACGCTGCCAAAGGAGGGCAATTTTACCATGACCAAAGGAGGCGATTTCTCATCTGCCAAAGAAGAGGGTGATTAGGCCCGATTTATACGCATACTGCAAGGGAGGCTATATGTCTGCCTCAAGGAGGCGATTTATAGCATGATTGTTAGCGGAGAAGAGATATAAACATAGATAATATTTCATCGAAGGAGATAGGCGATTAAATACTGTACCAAATTGGAGAGCGATTCATACATCAGCCAAGCTCAAGCGATTGTAGTATACACCCAGAGACCTTAAACCTGAAGTTAACTCGACTGGTGACGACTCATGAAGTCAGACAAACACGATATAGTACAGAGTTACGAAGTCAGAAATGAAAGCTACATAAATGAGGAAAGAGAAGAGCAGCTGATTCAAAAACATCACAATTATAAACCTATGCAGTACCTCTCTTACACCAACGTCAAAAAGCCACATCGCCAAATAACAACAATGCACTATGTAAATCCCAAAAACTGTGGCCTATAAGCCCATCGCGTCAATAAGAGAATTTTAACCTAGGAACCAATATGTCCAATTACTGTTAAACCTATCTTACTCATCGTCGCTCAGGCAATATGTCTTAACTTCGTCTCCATTATCAACAATATGATGACTCGAAGTCTGATATGATAAATGTTAAGATCTCAGGTTGTAATGTATTTCGTGTTGTTGAAATTAATCTTTAAGACCTGATAATGTCAAGGAGTCCATCACGACGAAATACATTATCTATCATAGATCATAGCTAGAGGCAATGTCACACCCTCCAAGGCGAGAACGCGAGGCATAACAAGAGTGTAGATATTAACATAGACATGGTATCTTTTATATTGAAGGAATACATATATAGTGTAATAAAATGCAAAGACCAACGTGTCATGATAACTCCAGACATATAAAACCAACCACCAAATATGATGGTAAGGATTACCATCTATACAGTCTTATAATATCTATAGACCATGCTAGAAATCAAAATCATAGACAAAGAGTGGCTCAAATCAAAATACGAGCATTAGTCGAATCAATCATGATATCTTTGCAAACTTGATATAGACCGATGATGGTCATACACTAGCAACTTCTCTAACTGATGAGTCCAATTTCGACTCATCGAGGCCCTCCCATGAAGTACCTCAAATCGATGCTTGTTAAACACACGTCACACTAGGTTGGTGAGATGCCATAGGTTGTGTAGAACAACTCAAAACATTTCAAAACATATTTCCAACATTATGTGCTAAAGAATAAACAGTTGCATGGCCATATATCATAAACTATCACATACTACAACTAATTTAGCTCAATTCAACACAATTCAAATCGATATAGCTAACCAAATAGCCAACTCAAAAATAGCTCGGCTCAACCAAGTGGGAGAAGGAACGATCCCACGGATCTCAAGCCAAGACGGCTCACTTGTAGTTCAATTCAAAACACATAGAAGTATAGCAACAGCACATGCATTTGTGTAAGCTGTATCGAAATCGTACTCATCAATATGTCACTGTAAGTGTAATATACCTTCAGCAGTATTAATACTCAAATGATATGTTTCCACCCCAATGAAAAATCTTAGAAAAGATAGGGCTATGAAACTCACCTGTTTGCGGCAGCTTACAAGCAAATCAAACTCTTCCTTAAACAACTACACATTAAAAGCTCATGTTCCATCGCGTAAGCTAAATGCTTAATCCCAATATAACAACCCTAATGATGGACTAATTCAATCTATTACTATATGTAAAGACTTCTCTACCATCATTTTTGTATTTCATTATATATCTTTTATTACTTTCTACATTTCATTATAAACATTACTTCCTTTTGCTCAAATGCAGAATTTTTACCCTACTTGCTACGATTAAAAACCCTTACCAAATTCGCTGCGTGCTCTGTATTGGGGAATGGTTTAATCAATAAATTACCACAAAAATTCACACCATGACCTCTCGACATGCGGTATTACAGTAGATACGTCATTATGTAGCCCATGCCATTCATTCAAAACACAGTAAGTTACCCTTGAAAATCAAACTTACTAAATGGTCAATGTCGGGTTGACTTGCACACCAAAAGCGTTTCGACTTTAAAACCCACTTAAATTAGTTTTTAGCCTTAGACCTTTTGGGGTTTCTTAATTAGACATTAAAAGGTACTTTTCTGTACGAAGGGCTTAGTTTTAAAAACACTTATGTAAGTTGGGTTTTTATCTCACTTAAGTTGAACTCAAAATTCGTTCTGAAAATACTAGGAATTTGACAACGAATCTTGTACTTATTTACTTGACTTTCCGACCTCACAAACCGTGTGAGTCTGGATAGTGTAGAAAGAGTGATTCAAAATCCTTCGTTTAAAAAAAGAATCATGTCGTTTGATTCTCCATGATAATGGAGATCTTGATGCCTAACCAATCTGACCTATAATTCTGCTCATTAATTATAACACCAAAAGATGCAGATAATGTCAAGCCTTAATTGTCATAGAAAGAACTCATAACACATACAATTATGAACCTGTATATAGATATTCAAATTCCACCATTAAATGTACAGTAGGACTAGAATCAATTAGAAAAAACCTAATTAAATTATATGATAAAACTTATGTGCCATCTGTTTAGATTACATAAATTACATGATAACTAAAAAGATTAATAGGACTTGAATGATTACCTTTAACTTGATAAAAAAACTTTTTTTTTCTTTCTCTTGGTTTCGCTCGACCATAGTGAGCACGGGAGAGAAAAAAATCTGTATTTTCTAATCCTTGGTTGCTTAATATATTAGAACGTAATGGAGTCCCTTTCTACAAGTTGAGCTCAACTTGATTCTTTTCCTTCTTTTTTTTACTTTATTCGAGATTTTATATTCATCAGTATTTATATTATGTTGTTTTATTTACTTTATATTAAGATTTTGATGTTACTAATACGAGACCTTAGAGTTTGATGAGATTTTGAAAAAACATAAATGTATCTCCAAAACCTTCTTCGCAAAATACCTACGTATTTACGTTATTCTAAAATTACTTTTCATTTCAAGATTCATTATTTATGTATGGAGCAGTTTTCCATAGAACTTCTCATTATTTTAACAAATTTCTCTTTTTCTCTTCACAAGATGACATCGCTTACCATTTGAGAGATTCCATCATCTATAAACAACCACTTATTAACTAAACAGGTCTTTCAAAATAATAATTCAATTCCTATTATCACTATATGTGAATAAAATGTAAATTTCTCTAATCAAATAATCATTGTCTTACTTTTTTTTAACTTACCTCTAAAAACCTAAAACTTAGCTTTAAATTACTATCACAAAAAATACGTATACGTATAAATACTTAACATTTAACACAAAACGCTATAAAAGTCTTCAATAAACCATTTCCCCCTCGTTACTCAAAAGTGTACGAAATGAACTCAATCACATTTTAACCAAATCCAATCACTAATGAGACGATAACGCATCAATGGATTGATTATCAAATCTCCATATCCCACACAAAATTGAATTTGAACCGTTATAACACATATAAATCACATAAACGTACGTTGCAACTGACACTTATAGTCAACACTAATGGTTTGTACTAACCTGCTCAAGTCACGGTTGTATACATTATCCCCACCATTGAGAAAATCTCGTCCCGAGATTTAAATACTCGAGGATATCATATCGAAACAAACACCTGAGGGACACTTAGACCTAATTTGATCCGTTGCGTGTCCCAAGTAAACTCATGGCCACGCTTCGAATTCCAATGAAATTGTACTAACACTGTCTTACTACGCTTTAAACTCTTGACCTCTCGGTCCACAAACTCAACGGTTCCTTGACAAAACAAAGAGTCTTGTCAACCTTAATCTCAACAAACTTTTCACAACCGAATTCAATGCAATGACTTTTTTACCCCCATAAGGCGTGCAATTAGCAACACAACAACCCCAAACGGAAAAGAAACATCCACTTTGAGATGAACCTAATCGTCATCGAGAAAACTCGTCAAAACCTAAGGTGTGTAAACAACCGTCATTTTACAACCTGCGTCTCCAATCATAAACAAGAACGTCTTTGACACTCCAGTTATAGTTGTTACAGAAACTAAACGTTTTTAACAGAAATCGACGTCGACTTGAAGTTTATTCATAAAAATAACTTTAACCTAAATCACAAAAACATCTAAGGGCATATTAAGGTCAATAAGAAACATCGTACCATAGTTCAATTAACTATCTCAATGATCTCTTGCTCAAGACCAATGTGGATACTTAGTTTACAAATCGAATCTTAATCACTTAACCTTAATTATTCTCAATATTACATTATCAAACCCAACAATTCAAGAATAATGACACAACTACAACATTTCATTCACATATCTCACTTAACTCTTAAGATTAAGATTAACCCACAGACCCCAGATTCCAGTAATATACAACTCAATTACCTTCAACCCATAAACCCTTATGACCGGACCATAGTTCTAGATATATATATTATGTGTCCCCCCCCCACCCGACCATCCAACCCCCCCCCCCCCCCCTACCACCCCTCTAGTTAGCTTACATACTTTTCGAAACATAATTCATCCTTCTAAGATTGAATACTCCTGTAGAAGTAACACTCAAGTAAATGCTGTAAGGTGTAACGTTTAATCTTAGAACTAGGGATAATAGCTTGAGTACCTAGATTATAGTCTTCGGTGCATTCAAATCTTGATGTCACTAGTTACACACATAAACGGTACTGACATCCTTTCCACACCATGCTTCAAGTGGAAGAACATCTCATACCCGAAAAGATAATCCCCACCTTAGGGGAAAAACAATCATCTCTATCGAAAGATAGTAAGCCCAAAACTATCTCTAACATCCACTAATACATATTGTGTAAGCATAGCTAGAAATGGTGTCTTAGTCAGTCCAATTGACTTACACCCACTAACACTGTAATCCACTACTAAATTGGTAACTTGACATAACAGCTTTAGTTTTCCTTTTCACTTCTACTCTGATAACTCAGGTTGTAGCAACAATCCTGAAGACCCTTGATACTCAACTTCCACTCTCGAATACGCTAAATACTTGCTACCGCAACTAGACGATATTTTTTTCATACGCGACCTCCAATTTGAAAATCCTAAGACCACACTGTAAGTTGCATCGCTTCAGGATGGATAAAATCACTTTATCGTAATACACCTCTTCAATAGCAATATTGAAACACTTCCACTCTTTTCACCACTCGTTGGTCCAAGCCACGCAACATCTTATGTGCATGTTCTTTGCTTTGGACTATTTATTTTACACCACAACATCCTTTTCTGATCTTAGCATGGAATCGTCCATACGTCAATCCTAGAACTCATTCTTGGCTTCACACTTTTTCCTACTCCACGCATTCAACAACACATTTTCCTTTCCCAAAGGTATTGCCTTGAAACCATACTCACTAAATAACTTCATCCATCGTACTCTGCCTCATGTTCAATTCCTTCGATTGAATGTGTGTTTGAAAACGGTCATGATGCCATATAGATCACTTCTCCACTGTCTCGTTCATCTTAGATAGCTCCATCTGTAGCATTATAGTGTCGTAAACCTATTCAGTTAGTCATATAGAATCCTTATATTGTATCCTGTCAGGTTGTGCGAAGTACAAGCATTCAACTTCTCCCTGTTTTTCGCAAACGTGACTTCCAATAATCCTTGTATCGTGGTCAGATTAATACTACAAAGTTGTTTGCTCCTTCGCAATGCCAAGATCGGCTATTACCCAGTTGTTCCAGGCCACCATATTAGATAGATCTTCACGTTGTTGGAAAACTGTCATGTAACATCTTCTCTTCTTCTCAGTAGTACTCCTACGATCATCGTCACGTGTGAACTCGTACTTCCTCCTGTAGACTTCGGGTACTGTTCTATAAGTTCAGTCCGTAATATATACGTTAAGGTAGTTGTCTATATTACGCCATGCACACAGCTAGGTTAACTCCATGAAAACCGCTAGTGCATTGGTTAACCCAAAAGGATAGAGTACACTGACGTGTCATTAGCATCTAAAAACAAATCTTTGCTATGTCATCCGTGCTAACCGCTCTGTTGTAATTACATACTGCAATTTATCATATCATACTCTACTATCGTAGAGTAAGTTCTATGCACATTTCAAACTTTTACACCTTTCTATGCCCTTTACCCAAGCAATACAGAACATTCCCAATAACTAAAAGGTACTAAATCGCAAAAGTAAGAAAACATAAATACGTCTCCTCGTTCCAGCATGTTGGTATTCGATATAATTTATGTTATGTTTACAGTTCGCTTCGCTACTATTAGTCGCACCACTCAGAAGATTGACCCTACCATCAACTCTAGATATCACGCCATGAGGCAAAATACCAAACTTCACATGCATCATAATTGGTATGGACCCAAAAATCACACAATCCAAAAGTAGAAACAGAAGCCAAATTCTATCTCTATGATGATACAGAAACGAACGAACTCAGACCTAACAAACGCATCAATGATGCTAGAGGCCACCAATGAATAATACCAGCGTACAGATTCAATTAATTAAAAAGATTAAGAACTTTGTACAAAAACCAACGTTTTACCAAGGAACTTTCCCTCATAATCCTTATACCAATGTGATTTAAAGCAATAGAGATGCTATTAGTTAGTAATGCCAAATGATGATTTAGTAGGAAAAAAATAATTTTAAATTAAAAATTGTCCATAAACTTATTGTAATCTATGATTTTATAAAAAATCAAAAGTGGTTAAAACAAAATGTGTTGCTATTTTTTTGTTTTTATTTATATAATTTTATTTTCGAAGATGTTTTTTTATAACACCTAATAATATGATATCGACTACAACAAGATATTTGAAATGGTGTATTCTATGACTGTAACGAGTATCGTCATGATAGCCAAAAGTAAGGTACTCCATGTAATACCGTAAGAATATCCAAATAACCAGATTGATTATTTATCTTGAATATTGTCTCGTACTCGACAAGAACGTTCTCGTTACAACCTCAGAACGAACCATATAAACTCTCCATATCCAAAGGTCTTAGAACCAAACCCAAGAAGTAGCGTACCCTTAGACAAAGGAAAACAATCATAATGGAGAACGTAGACACAGTTCTAGGATAACACCCTAGATACCAATACGAGCGTAGGATATCTCAAACGAATAATCGAGCTAAGAACCAACTTAAGAATCGATGACAAACACAACAAAGGTATGTATGTATCTTCAAACGATAGATGAACAGGCGACACTTACCATAGTATGTCAACTCCACCGATAATTAGTAGATATTTGCCAAATCGGTTAAGAGAGGACTTTCGGGACCACACAAACCTCCTCATCAAGATCCTCAATCACACTACACTTACCATTAATTAAATACTCCAACTTACTCTTATGTAAATCCATACAAGCAACACTGCTCATGCAATCAAAAGTCAAAGTCACGTGTGTGGTTGCTTTCTATTATGTTCGCGACCATAATTATAATTGCACCTTTTGCACAGTGTACTTACTTCCAAGACCCGACCACCTCTGTATGTGATACACACGTATAGTGGTTCCACATAGCATTAATAATATAAATGCAAATATAATCTCAGCATCATAATCCATCTAACGAACCATAAAATCCCAATCGACCAAACGAAACAGAAGTCACATCGTGACCCAAAATATAAAAACAATCCTCGATTATAGCAAAGCATCGAGGTAGAAAACAAAATAAACTTATGTTGGCTCTCGCTTGGGTTTCACTTTTCTCTCTTAAAAGTCACCCAACTCCGCGGGTCCGGTGAGGTAAACAATCTCCCAACGATATCTCCTAGGGGTAGGGGAAGAAATGACTAAAACAATAACAAAGGGGTATATACTATTAGATCCCCATAATAAAAAGTATATATTTCATATTATATAGTAGTAATTCAAAATAGAAAGAATTTCAAAGCTTTTAGGTAGCGAAAACATACGGTAGATACGTACACAAACACTTATGCCCTAAAATGCAACTATATGAGGGACCCTTAAGCTATAGTCTAGGCTTAACCACCTTGTTCTCTATAACCTGAGGCTCTGCTACCAATCTGTCACACCCCGCCAAAGCGGAAACGTAAGACGTAAACAAGAATGGATATCATCACAACACATGATATCTATATAGAGAATACTAAAATGAAAACTAAAGTAAAGCAAAGACACAAAGTGTCATAACAATACCCAAAACCTAATGGTGTCTTTATTAATGAGAAAGAAGTCTTGTTAATAAATGACATGAAAAACATAATCCAAACAATTCATGCAAACACATTAATTCAAACAGAAAACATAAATAAACTCCAAGCATCCTACGATCTCTTCTAGCCACTTCGCTCTATCTTAGCACCATTAAGCTCACCTGAAAATGATGCTTAAAACGTCAACATAAAGTTGAGCGAGAATCATAGGTTTACGACATACAACAATATCCAAAATAAACTTTCAATTAGCTGTTGCAATTACCAAAACAATTCATGACAACAATTAACAACAACAGGACGGAACGTGCCTACGATCCACAATCATATCAACTACATATGTGCGCTACATGGCCTCATATTAGCTCACGCAGTCTTACCACCGTCACACCTCATTTTGCATATTGGGATCCACAATACCAAACATATCATATCGCAACACAACGGGACGGAACGTGCCCACGATCCAATACACATAACTACAGCAAGCTTAAAAACATTTTAACACGACAACAAGACAAGCATCATTCTCACCCCAAAATAACATGAGAAAAAGGGGCTATGAAACTCACCTTTGCTTAGCTTTCCAAAAGATTCCAACAAAAAGCTTCACAAACAACTAGCACAAATCTAAACAACAAAATAACTCGTGTTACACGCTACTAAGCCAAAAGCTTAATGCACATGTAACAATCATATGATGGATGTCTAAGGTGTTTTATTAACCCCATGGGTCACCCCGACACCATACCCAACTTTAACCACTTCATTAACAAGTTTCACTAGTTAGTCACAATTTGTTCAAAACTGCAGAATTTTAACGTGACTTAACGTACTCAAAACCTCTACTTACTGACCTCCATAATTCATACCAAAAATCACCTATGTTCATTTATGAGTATATTAACTACCTCATGATTCCCAAGAGCCATTTACATGCACAAGTACTCCTAAGAAAATCAAACTTCAAAACAGTCCCAATTCGGATCTGTTTGCACACTAAAAAGTTTGGACCTAAAAACCATACTTAGACTCCAAATCAGAAGCTCTACTTTGGGGGATTTCTAATGACCATAGAACGAAAATCCGTATAAAAGTGCTAAGCTAAATCGAATTTTAAGTGCAGATTTATAACCTCGTAACCTGATCTAAATCTGACCCAGTATATACTGCATTGACAACGTATCTTGCAACCAACGTTTCTTGAAACCAACGTTTGACTAACTTCCCGACCTCAAAAACCTTCGATGCTGGATGTTTTGGAAACTAGACTCTCTAAGCTACATCATAGGCACCTGAAACTTATCAAAAGCTATTACCATCATTGAGATATCAGCCAAACAACACAACCCTAAATTCTACCCCAATCTAAATCAAGTTCTAACGCGATCTAAACCCTAACGAATACACCCATATGATCCTAATTAAACCCTAATCATTATAACATGTTTATTATATCATTAATTACAGATGTTATGAAACCCTAATTATCCATCATAATAATTATTACATATTTTTAATGATAATTAACTCAAAGGATTATAATTTATACCTTAAATCTTCGAATCTTGAACACAAAAATACCAAACTTGAAAAAAAATATTTTTCTTCCTCCTTTGATAAAATTCGGCTGGGACAATTAAAAAACAAGGGGGAGAATGGTTTTTGGAATTTATAAGGTTTACAAAAAGGTTTAGGATAGATATCTTTTACCAATTTTAATTAGAGTAAGATTTGTTTTCCTTTTTTTTCTCTTCCTTTCTTTTTGGCCGATTTCCCCTTTATATATATATATATTTTTATATTTTTTATATTTATTAATTACTTAAGTATTTGCATTACCTTAAGTTTTTATAAAAACCTAAGCTTATTTGAGTATACCTTTTTTGCGTAAACGTAATTTACTAGACTTTTAAAATAAATAACTTTTCATTTTTATTTTAACCTAACTTTCCAAAAATAGAAATTCACATTTCATTCTTATTCTAACTACTAACACCTATTCATACCTAACATTACTAACACATAAATATGTATACGTAATAATACTTACATGATAAATCACTAAAACGCTTAAATCACAAAATCATTTCCTTGTCACCAAAAGTAAACAAAATAAATTCAACCAATCTCACCACCATTCCAATCTCATTGAGATAATCACACTCAATAGATTAACTACCAATTTCTCACATAATCCACATAAACGCATATAAACACATATAATCACATAACCCATTCATTGCAGCAGATACATAAGTCAACACTAATAGTTTGACTAACGTGCTCAAGTCATGGTTGTCACATCTCAGACTTGTCATAGTTCATAACTTGACCAGATGCTTCACAATACTTGTCAATAACGTTTTTTAGAAGTTGGCATTCTTGTGGTGTCGCACGAGCAAAAAACAAGCTATCATCGACAAAAAACAAATTGTTAATGGTGGGGGTAATTCTGCATATTTTGATCTCGGGCCTTGATCTCCAACCCCTTTCTAATAAATCTATTAAGTACTTCTACACATAATATAAGTATATATGGTGATTTGGGGTCCCCTTGATGCGAACCTCTAATAGGGGTAACATCTCCTTGAACTTTGCCATTAATATTGAACGAGAAAGTTAGAGTCGATATACATGCCATAAGCAAGCGAACAAAGTGAGGTGGAAACCTCATTCTTTTGAGAATTAAGGAAATAAATAGCCATTCAGCCCTGTCATAAGCCTTACTCGTGTCTAACTTAACTGCTAATGATCCTTTAGTACCATTTCGTATATTCTTTAGCCAATGAAATACTTTAAAAGCAATGATTGCATTATCAGTGATCATTCTTTCTGATACAAATGCGAATTGCGTTTCTTGGACCAATCTTGGTAAAGTTGACGCCGGCCGATTGAACATCACTTTTGATATGATTTTGTATAACACGTTGCATAAGCTATTTGGCCGAATATCCTTTAAGGACTTCAGCTAGCTTGTCTTTGGAATCATGGTAATGATAGTATGGTTTAGATTGCGAGGTGTATTACCGGTTCAAAAAAATGTGGACACTACCAAAACCATAGTAGGTCCGACGACTGACCAAAAATTATGATAAAAAATAGCTAGCATACCATCTGGTCTCGGAGCCTTCAATGGTGCCATTTGCATAAGTGCCCCCATGGACTTTCGCGGGTGATATAGGCTTTTCAAGACTAATTGCCTCTTAATCTGAAATTTGTACTTCAAGAGCACGGGCTACGTCATCACATTATGATGGTTGTGAACTAGTGAACAAGGCTTCAAAATAGTTTGATACTAGATGATGTATGAAGATTATAATGGAAATGCTATCCTATTCAATATCCATTTCATAAACCATATATGCTAGAATCGTAGAGAGAGAATTATAGATATAGAGAGAAGGATGGAGGCTTGTATTTCACTTTTAGGAATGAAAGCAAAAAACAACCAACCCCTTTCCATGTGTGGAAAGGGATATATATAGGTACACAAGCCTTGAGGTGATGCTTAGGGTGTTTTTGGTTGGGCTTTTGGCCCATAACCCATACAATATTAGATTAAACATCGAGCCCGTGATCTCGACTAGCCTATTACATCATTTACAAAGTTCCTTAAACGTAAATACCCGACTCAATCTATAATGACTTTTACTTCTATTGTTTGACTCAATAGTTTAAGGTTAACAATCTCCTCCGAAGTAAAGTCATTAAAATTCATTGTCTTTAAGCTCTTGAATTTTTGGTTCTTTTGTCTTGAACTTTGTTGTAGTAGGCTTCGTTCCTTCATGCAACGTGATCTTTGATTTGAGTCTTTGTCATTGTCTTTTGACTTTGTCTTTAGTTCCGAGATCTTTAAATCTTTCCTTGTTATGGATGATCTTGATAGTAGTAACCGACATTTGAGTCATCGTATGATGGAGACCGATACTTTTTTTCTTGAACATCCTTGAATCACCTTGTGCTTTGGACTAACCTACTCATACTTTGCGTCATCTTGAAAGCTAACAATCTCCCTTGAAGCATTAATTGTCTTTTGAATCTCGAGGAAGGTCTTTGTTCTTATTTGTTATGTGCTTTTTTTATTTCTTGAACTTTTGATGCCACATGTATGTATTTGAAGCTTGAATATGAGCATGTGGTAATAAGTCTGACGGCGTTGGGATGAGGTAGTTACTTTATCATCTAAACCTGCATTTACAAGGGTTAGCAATAAACAACGTATATGGATAAATGTCTTGTTCATTCGTCGAAGTTTGATAACGTTAACCACCGATTCTGTGAGGACCGTTTTACAATATAAATATTGTACATGTGTCATCATGATTCGATTCATGAGTGAATCTTCTTAACGGGTTTTTCTAGTTGAAAGTGTGGTTCATCTAAGGCTGACACATATAGAGACGCTAACAGAGGTTTTTGATATTCCACAATTGTTCCTATATTCGGGTTCCCTTTCAAGTTAGGATAGTGGACGAATATAGGTGAATTATTGATGTCTACTTGTAAAATAAACCATAATAATGTTAGGTGTTTCCCGTCAAATCCCAATACCTGGTATTACATTGGATTTCCAGTTAGCACAAGTTTGATTCATATAGACTCTCGTAAGTCACCTACCGCATAGATGTTTGATGTTGACTCTATAAGGATTTCCATTTGTCATTATGAAATAATATCACTCTAAATGTTTTGGCAAGATCGCAAGGATAATGCGTAGAACTCTTGTTACCACTTGTGAATTTATTGGTGTTCAATAAGTATTTATTATTCATGTGTCCTAATGAGATTTATATTTGATGTCTTTTGCTCTAGACTCGATTTGTGCGTTTTGGTTTTAGTAATCGAAGGCTGGAGCAGACTGCCACCTTTTCAATATCAACATACTCATAGTGAGAAGTCAATAGAAGTCGTGTTAATCTCCATGACAAATGAGACAAGTATCTTTTGAGAGAAACTTGTACTTGAATGGTTGGGAAGGGTTATGCAGTGCATCATTGGGCCCATGATGTATTTCTTCCATATGATAACTCATCTTTGTGAAGACTGATAGCATATGTATTGACCTAGTTTATGCCTAAATTTTATAGAGGGCTTATTTCTTTTCACCTTTTACACAATATTTCTTTTTCATTCTTCAACCCCTTCAATACTTACTAAGACGTCCATACTAACATCTTGTTGTGATTGTTCCAGTGTTAGCTCATGCCTTAGTCAATATTATTCCCTTTTTTCATTCTTCTCCAAATCATACCTAAGGAATGTTATTTCTAACTTTGAAGTGTCCTTGGGTAGATCCATTCGGTTATGGTTGGATTATAGGACAATACCTAACCTTAACCACCTTATGACTTCAGAATCGTCATGAATTAGTTGGTTTTTGGGTATTTGATCACAACCATAAAACCATTTGAAAATCAATCAAAGTGTTTGAAATTAATCAGAAACATTTAACACTTTGAGAGTTTTATTTTGCACAAATTCTTTCCATACACTTAGGCATTTATTTATTTTTTTGATCATATTTTAATCATATTTTCTCTCCTTATTTAAAAGAATAAATCACTTAGTATTTAAAATACCAATTGATTAAA
>BQNB010120512.1:0-20619 GCA_026074375.1 Tanacetum coccineum | reverse complement strand
GTCCAATATACATCCCTTGTGAATAACATATGAGTTTGGCGGGAACCATCCATGCATTTAAATAATACAACCAACACTCACATTTGCCTTAATGTAACAATATTCTCATATTGTTACCTGATAATGGATATATTTAGAATGATAAAATCATCCAAGGATTAAACATGCAAATATAGGACAACAATTATTATATGTATGAAAAACAAATACCACGTATCTTTATTCATCAGAAAGTAAAAATTGTCTTACAATCCCAATTATCCAAATACTAATAAAACAGATATGCATAAGACTAATTAGTAAGTTGAAGTCTAATGTTTCCAACATTCTCAACTCTTTCTTTATAAGACAGCAAAATAGCCAGCTAAGTAAATTTTCTGAATACTTGTTTCAAATTCACAAATTATGAAGGATTTGAATGATGTGATGAGTGTCTTATCTCACATGTGCATACTATTGCAAGTGTCATAGTATGGAAATGTCGCAATACCTTTTATAGGGTATTAGAAGTCAATGACATACTGACAGTCATCTTTACAATTTCTTAAAATGTAAACTATTCTTATTCTTTAATGTGTAATGCAACAATGCTCTTAGCTGAGCATATCTAGTTAGCAGATTTATCATAAATGATGAAATCCTACTTTAACTAGGGTTGGTTATCCTCTAGCATCATTGTACACAAACATCACTATGCCTTATAATTCGTAACATATGTTTTATCGTATCTAAAATAATCTCAATTTAGATACTGTGGTTGTTAGACTCATCTTGCTCTCATGCAAAAGTAAACAACCATGTCTTATACACAATATTAATATATATATTTATATATGTTCTATAAATATTATATATATATATATATATATATATATATATATGTATGTATATATATGTATGTATATATATGTATGTATATATATGTATGTATATATATTTATATATATATATATATATATATATATATATATATATATATATATATATATATATATATATATATATGTGTGTGTGTGTGTGTGTGTGTGTGTGATTGTGTGTGTGTGTTGTGTGTGTGTGTTGATTGTGTGTGTGTAGTGTGTGTGTATGTGTTTTTTGTGTGTGTGACGAGTAGTCCTTAGTTAAAACACAGGTTTTCACCATGTACATAAATTATCTCAAGTTGAATTATTTAATTTAAGACTTGCTTCTTTAATGAATTTTATGCATTGCGTTAGACTTAATCACCGCATATGTTTATTTTAATAAACATTTATTCCAAGGTCGTTTGTTTTATTTCCTAAATTCTCAAGTGAAGTTTCATTCCATTTAAACGGGATTACATCTAGCTTTAGATGGAGTATTGATGTCTTCAATCTGTTACACAAATATGAATTTTAAGAAAAATCATAGTGTCCCAACTGGATGTCAGAGTGTACTCTGAGTTTACGCTTAATTTTAATCAAAAATCATATTGTATTTAAACTTAAGATCTCATCTCCTAGATGCATGATCTAATCCACACTTAGATTCTTTTATCTTTTATACTTTATAAAGATTATATATACTCATAACCCTTTTGATTACACACCGTCCTCGCAAAGGTAATCATTGCGAAAAGAGTTATGAAACCTAATTGTCATATTTCATATTCATGAAGACATGTATGACAATTAATTATCTTTATATAACTAATGCGTGTAGAAAAGAAAATTTAATTATAGTCATTTGCTTGAGTAAGATTAAAACTCTTATCATCAGTCAGGCATTAATGTGTATACAATTTTGCCCTTATGATTCTTTCTTCAAAAGAAACTCATTCTAACCTCATACTTTAACTGTTTGGTGAAAGTAGTTGGACAACTGTATACACGAGGGTACATTAGTCTTCTGGGAATTGGCAACATTGACAGAAAGGGGAAAGGGTAGGAATACACTTTTTTAGGTATGTAGCTATACTAACGTAGTTGGCCTACCTTAGGTTTCTCGTAAACCAAGTTTTTCTTTCTCATTCCCTTATGTACTTTTTTCTTACTTCATCCATACTTTCTTGACTTTTTTCTGAGTGGGGGGAAATACGGCGCCCTTACTTCTACTTCTAACTAAAGTGCGAAGAGCCGGCATTGCAAGCAATAGAGAGCTCCGCCGCTTGAGCGGTTGCGAGCCGCAAAAAAAGGGCGTTTACGGCAGTTTTGAGTCGAGAAACGGGGCGCTTGCTTCACTTCATTTTTCTATAACGAATCTGCTTTCCACTTCATTATTTTATAGAATAAAATTATATATATTAATTTCATTCTATTATTATCTATAACAACAAAAGCATATATATAATCTTTGATTTTTCCAATTGTTCATTCCTGGGGAGAGGAAAAAGAAGAAGTTAGAGCAAAGGAGTATGACATTAGCAAGTGAATTCAAAAGGTTATATATTTTGTTCTTGAATATCTTCAAGATCTATAGATACTCCTACTTACTTTTGTAAGTAGAGATAATTCTCTAAATACTTAGTACTTAAGCAACAATAAATTGTTCTTAATTAGAAAACACAAAACACATTTTACAGTTCTCATCTCAAGCTTGTTAATAATATGCTTTATAAGATATTAACAAATTTTAGAACATTAATCAAGACATAATGAGATTCATCCCAATCCATAAATAGATAATGTCTTGAATACCTTCTAGTCTGGAACTATATTGAGTGTATCCACGACACACGCAATTTTCTAACCTTGATAGATTTTGGAGATAGAGCAATTAAAGTTATCAGAAATCAAACAATGTGAATATAGTTTGTTTCAACACATTAGACATACCATAATAATGTGGTATTCTATGAGTATTGGAATTGTGAGGCTACATTAGAATTCCTTAGATAACTTAATTCTCTTTGGATCAAATACTTATCAATTGGGTCAAGCCATATTGAATACAAAGTATTATAAAACCAAGTGCATGCTATAACGTATATTTCTTTGAATAGTACAATAACTCTATGTTCATGTGTTTCAAGAAAACAGATTATGTCAAGTATACGTTACAAGTCTTTGAATAATTCAAGGACATCATGTTTATGTGTTAACAAGAAGACATAACAATTTTACTACTTACTTTATGTTATCAGTCATTGATAAATTCAAGGACTTTATATTTATGTCTTAACTAGAAAACATAATGATAGTAATACTAAAGTCAGTAATGAACGCCAAAAAAAACTCTTGAGGTTCAATAGTCAAATCTCAGTTAATTTCATACTTCATAACCATAATTTATATTGACTAAAGCATGTAGTTTCAAATGGTTGAAGTAGCTTTACATTGTATCTTGACATTTAAATGTAATAGGGCAACAAACATCTTGTGTGTTTAAGTCCTAGTAGAATTATTAGCTCCCTTACCTTACGGTCAAGAGAAAACAATAATCATATTGTTATATGTTGTTCCTTACACACACTTAAGATTTCTCCCACTTGTGTATGGCACTCAATTATCTATGTGATAAACAATACGCGACAGCAACTCAATTCTATAAACAATATGATAGTGTCATAGATATTACAAGTAGATTTCAAACCATACCTTTTAATAAGGAATTGTGGATTATTATTCTATAGATAACGTTTCAAAAATCAACATCAGAAAGGCAACGTGTTATCTAATAAAATAAAATGCAATTTTCTTTAAAACTATTGTAGTTCATATTCAGAAAGTAATGAATTATTTCAAAGCAAGCTAGAAATAATATGGGCAACTAACAAGGAATAAATCTTGTAGCTCCCACTGAATTTGACAACATTACATGAATGTCATTTCATTAATAAAACGCAAAGCTCCCACTGGATTTGTCAACATTGTAAGTGTTACATCACCAGTAGAAAGCAAATAGCGATTTATTTACTTTCCTACTCTCTTAGAATGCCTACAAGTAGCAATGTACTTAGGTATTGAACAGAGTATATGAAGTTCTACTTATGTAGATGAGGGACTAGCCATTCATGCTTTCATTAACTTGAACATTTTAGCATGCAATTCCTCCTTAATCGGTCTGCCTAGCCACAAGGGTGTTTAGCACTATAAGGAATGAAGTGAGTCCAAGAAAAAAAATACCTAGAAGACATTCTAGTAATTTTCTTTACTCATTGCGGTTTATTGAGAATTCCTCTTATTAACATTTAAAACTCATACATCGTCTTGACAAGTGCAAGATGTTATTATTTTGGTAGCTATAGACAAAATGTTCTCTAGTTACACAAAATATTTTATCTTTCAATTATTTCATAACCGAAAAAGGGTAATGAAAGATTGTAAGTGAGTTTAAATATAATGAGAAAATTTCAATTGTAATCCTATCTTAGTTTTGTCAAGCAAGGAGAAGAGATAGGAGTAAGTCTCACTCTTCTTACCAGGAAAAGAGACTATGTTTGTCTTTTTAAGAAAACAAACTTTCGTTTACGAATTATGTTGCAATAACACAATTAATCAGAACATAGAAAGTTCAATTTTAGTATTTTCGATAATTAAATTCTTAAAAGAATTAACTACCCAATTAATTACTAATAAGACTAAGATCCAACTTGACCTTCCACTTATTACCGGAGGTCTAACCAGCGTGTAAACAAGCAGGGCAAGAGGTAAGCGGCGTACGTTAATTACATTTAAATGCAACTCTTAGATTTATGAGACACATGACTTTAGTAACTCATATAGTAATGTCATGTACATGTTTTGTCTCATCTTATGCCTCGGGTCCAAGGTCTAACCAAGTAACTCGATTTAAGTCCACCAAGTAAGAACATGCAAAAATTGACCTTAGGTCTGACCAGAGAGAAATTTTTTGCCTTGGGTTGGAATTAACCTTAGGTCTGACCAGAGAGAAAAAACCAAGTGCAAGTGTTCTTAAATTGGCTAGCATAGACTTAAAATTTCACATAGGGGTATGCACATAAGTTTATAAAAACATGTGTCAAAACGTGTACAAAGAAGCATGCAAAACATCTTTGTAACACAAGTTAAGAAAAATATTTTGTTAACTTAGTTTTTAAATGTGCTAATATCGCGAGAAAACATTAAAAATTGACCAAACCCTATATTGTACTCTTGCATGTGTCTGAAGACACAAGTTCTTCCAATAATTGCCTCATACGCTGAAGCATGTAGTGACGCGGGAAAAGATTAAAGGTCAATTAAACCCTAGATCTTCACTAAATCCATGGTCAATAGTGATTCATCATTGATAAGAGCATAAAACTTTATAGTTTTAATCGGATTATAAGATGATTTATATTTTCAAGTCTCGTCGTGGGAAACCTTATAGGCCATGATTATCGGATGTAAGCCGAACCCAAGTTGACACATAAGACTTCAAAAACCAAATCAAGTTATAATAAAACAAGTTTCATAGATTTAACGTCCGTATTAATTTGTCCAAAAGCAAGTTTTAAAAATTACACATAGCCGGTCACTAGGAGTTAATAATTATGTGTGTTATTTAACAGACAAATTTAAACCAAGATTCGAGTAAGTTCGTCGTGAGAAGTCACATTTCTAAGCGCAACATTATAAATAACCACACCTATATGACACATAAACTTGCAAGAATCGCCAGTTTAAATAAAACAAGTTTCTCTTTAAGTATTAGTCCGTTTAGAGTTTCAAAAAGTCTTTTGCATATATTAACTAGTCTCATGGAATATCACATATGAGCAAATAAACAAACAGAAAGAGGGGATGAGGTGAAGATAGACTCTATATAGAAAGCAGTAAATCACATAATGCCCCGAGTTCTCATAAGAGTCTTCCCCAAACGAAGAACCAAAAGACTCTCACTAGGTTTTCTGCTAAAGTGCCTAGATCGCCACATCCATCATATTACATGATTACGTGAGTCTTAAGTCCGGGAAAAAGAAGAGAATAATAAAACTTAATTAACTTTTAATTATAAATCTATTCTTTTTCAATCTATATTAGCTAGTAATAATACCAAGATTCTAGGTTTTTATTTATTATTTATGGCAAGAATTGCATACTATTGCCATAATTTTCAGTCAAAACAATAAATAAAAGTTCTCATGCGGATCTAGCGTGTTTTATAAGTGTGTAACCCATAACACCAAACGAGGTTGGCTCTGATACCACTGCTGGGATTTTATAACTAGTAAACCACTTTTACTACTAGTACGCAGCGGATGGATCTAGTTTGATATAAAGAATTAACACGCGTATAAAGTAAGAAATACTAACCTTTATGTTTAATGATAAAAATTAATAAACGAGAATCTTGATCTTGAAACTTAGTGACTAAGTTACCACCTCTACGGTTGCTCACACAACACGTCAAACAAATACGCCAAGATGCTAGTCTTTACTTCGTCCTTTACTCACGAATAACACCCAACAAACCAAACTAGGAGTTAGGTTGTTTATCTTGATCAAACACTGTCGAACCCTAAAAGGTTTTAAGGTACGAACAGTTGAAATCAAAGGAAAGGTTTGCATGGAATAAACATATCCATGAAAGCGTCACATGTGGTATGACATGAGTACCATGCGAATTGGTATTCATTCAACTAGCTTTCCATGCATAGATTTCATGCATGTATATAATATCTTATATTGATTATCGAGCACATGAAGAAAAACAATCAATAATGATTTTTGGTTTTAATGTTTTGTCGCTTCCTTTTGTTGTGTGTGTTGGATCGTGTATCACAAAGATGGATTCATATCTCATCTGTTTTTGAGAGCAAGGGGTGTTTATATAGCACTTCAACTTGTCCTCCAAGTTAAGCTATCACCTCCTTTAGTTTCTCAAAATTGACACTCACCACCCCTCCTAGATCCTTCTTAGAATTGGCCACTTAGGGAGAAGGACGAGGGATTCAGTTTTTGACATTTAAGCCCCTCTCTTTATATTTAACGTGTAGTAATTAGTCTATAGCGTCTAACGGTTAAACTAACAATCCGTTAAATATATTTTATGAAACATATTATATATTTAATAAATATAAACGAGTTACATATATTAAATACATAATAAACGTACTCTTCGTGTCTTAACGTGTGTGCCCCAAATAGGCTCACGTACTTCTAGTTGCATAACATGCGAATCCAACTATCATATTCCAACAATGATCATATGACATCATATGATGGCTCGTGATACCACTAGAGGTGATGAGATAACTAAATATCATATGAACAATAATAAACGCAGTGGATCATACACCTATCAACGGATCCATAGAGTCACATGATCAATGATAATAAAAACAAGCATGGTTATACCTTTAAAGCGTGATTGGTAGAATCAAGTGGTGACCTTCACTTATATGCGAACCACCCAAGAAACCAAGTTGGAGATCACCTTTATGATTAATCCACACTACACTTCACCGTATACCCGTAGATGCTAGTCTTATAACCTGTAACCCTTCGTAAAGCCTTTAACTACACTAGATTAAAGCTAGAAGATCAAAGAAAAATAAGACCTAAATGGTTTTAATAATTTACCGTCACTTTTATGGAGATAGAGAAATTCAGGAGATCTTTTTATATTTGTAAGTTGTTATCTTGTGAGTTGTTATCCCACCGTATATTAAGCCTCAAGTCAAAATCTCTATTTTTACCAATTCAAAACCCATTTTCACTAGTTAATCTCCATAATGGTCGGCAAGAATGGGCTTGCAATCTCCATAATGGTCGACAAGAATGGGCTTGCCCTTTGATTGTTAAGTCCATTTAAACTAAGTATTTAGAAGCCCAATATTGATCCCGGGTTACGTAGGTTATTTATATACCGTAAATACAATAAACACGATATTTAAAGTGGTACCTCAGTGTATATGTGTGTGACCCCATAGGCTCACATGTGTCTAGTCGTATAATTATTTATTATGACACGAGCATACTCCAACATACTTTATATCACATAGGTGTTAACTTTGAGAGGTTATATATCTAGGGGAGAGTAATACACGGTGCCAATTACTCACTTAGGGATCCCTTCATGCCATAACTTTCCATTAGGTAGTAACTTATGCCTAGGACTTTTGTATGATTGGCATAATTAAGATATTGAGTGTGCTTGATTAGTATACATACTCATCTTTGGATGTAATTAGGATTGATTTACAAATAAAAATCTACAACCTAGATTTTTGAAAAGTCTTCTCACCTTAGGATTGTATATGAATGAAAAATTATACTCACATTGTTGATGCAAACATTGCACAAAACTTCTAAACATAATGCACTAAAAGTTGCATTCATATCCTAGTAGGATTTTGAGTAGGCGTCACGAATTAACACTAGGCACACGCGCACTTAAAAGTAATTAGATATCGATCACATCTCACCTTGAACATCTAGGTCTTGCTTTACACTCTTAAAGTGCTTATATGTGAAACTATGTGCTCTAACTTGAATATGTATTATGCTTATTTAAGTATGTGATATATTGTTGGATGATTGATATATTTGTCCTATAAATATCTATATGATGATTTTATGCATGTGACCACGTTTGTACTAATCCATGTTTGCAAGTATCCAAATGGTGAGCTAACCCATGTTGGTCTTGAACATGTGTCTATGTGTTAGCTTCGAAATATTGAGTCAAACTGAGGAAGTAAAAGTCATTATGAAATATAACAGGCCTTTATGTTTTAGGAATTTTGTATAACATGTAATAGGCTAATCAGGAACACGGACTTGAGGATTAATCTAATCTTGTATGTGTTACGGGCCAAAAGCCCAACCAAAGCCGAGCCCGACCCATGATCAAAGAACTAGGCGTCACCCTTTAGGGTTGAACACCTATATATACCCGTTTCCACACATGAAAGGGGGTTGGTTGTTTCATTCATGTAATTCCATACTTGTGAAATAATCCACCACCTTCTACTTCTCTCTCTAAACCCTCTCCTCAATCTTCATTTCTTGGTTTCGATTTTGTAAGTAATATGTGTTAGGACTAGTATTTGGTATGACAACAATTTATATCAACCGCCAAGGGAAGATCTGGTAGTGTTTTTGCGTTATAAAAAGTCTCGTTTTGAAACTTTTTGAAATTTATAAAAACTTTCAGAACTTTTTAAAACTAATAGATTTGGTTTAAAAGTGTTGAAATTTAGTTTTTTAAAGCTTCCTAGTAAGTTTTGAAGAAGTCTAAATCAAAAAGCTAGGAACTTTCACGATTTATATAGCTTATTTTAGCTTATTTTTATCATAAGTAGCTTTGAAAACCCTTGTCAAAACAACATCAAAAAACCGACTTTTAAGTGTGCATGATTTATAAAGTTTACATTTTTTTGAAAGTTTAATGTGTCTACAACAAGTTTTCTTAAAAATAATGGATTTAAACACATTAAAAAGTGGTTTTCAGATCGTTTTTGTAATCTGTGTACGAACAAAATAGTTTCGGAAAAGGGTTTCGTAATTCAGACTTTCGGAAAAGGGTTTCGTAAATCAGGTTTCGGAAAAGGGTTTCGTAAATCAGGTTTCGGAAAAGGGTTTTGTAATTCAGAGTTTCAGAAAAGGGTTTCGGTATTTAAGGTTTCGGAAATTGGGTTTCGGAAAATAGAGCTTTCGGTAATTCAAGGTTTTGGACAAAATTAAACTTACGAATAATTTGAAGTTTTGTAATTTCAGGTTTTGTAATACAAGGTTACGTCTAAACATTGTGTCAAACAAAGTAAGTAAAAGTCATTATGAAATATGACAGGTCTTTACGTTTTAGGAACTTTGTATAACATGTAATAGGCTAGTCGGGAACACGGGCTCGAGGATTAATCTAATCGTGTACGTGTTACGGGCCAAAATCCTAACCAAAGCCGAGCCTGACCCATGATCAAAGAACTAGGCGTCACCCTTTAGGGTTGAACACCTATATATACCCCTTTCCACACATGGAAAGGGGGTTGGTTGTTTCATTCTTGTAATTCCATACTTGTGAAAAATCCACCACATTCTACTTCTCTCTACTTTCTCTCTCTAAACCCTCTCCTCAATCTTCATTTCTTAGTTTTGGTTTCGTAAGTAATATGTGTTAGGACTAGTATTTGGTATGACAACACTATGCTTGTTGTTTGTGTCGTTTCGTGTTTATTTGTTGCTAGTTGTAGCAAAGAACACCTCGAAGATAATGCTCTTGACTCATGGAACCCCGCCTTGAAACAAGGGGCAACGATCTAAGGGGAGCACGTGTCAAGATATCTACTTTCTACCTCTACAAAGATATCAACCTTCAAGAGAAAGACCAAGATCCCGTCTTTTTGATTTAACAAAAGGGGGAGAAGGAAAGCAAAGAGCTAGAGCTTACGGGGGAGAAGATAAACTACTAAAGCTCGGTGAAGATCAAATTCAATCTTCACCAAATTACAAGGCCTAGATCGATACGCAAGCTACATCAACGGTGTTCTTCATCTTTGTTATGTTTGTAATTTTAATTTGCTTTTAAAAATTTTATTTGTCATCATCAAAAAGAGAGATTGTTGGGGAAACATTGACTAGGATCTCCTTTATGTTTTAATAATGACAAATAAACGTTCGCAACACTTACAATTACAAACGATAGCCAAAATCTGAAAACCAAGAACAAAGTTTCTGGCGCGATGATGGCGCGTCAGCGTGCCACTTGTTGTCCTGTTTTTGCGGATTCTGATTAGTCGGCTTTCCTCTTACCCGACACATGTGGAAAGTTTAATAAAGGTATGAATATGATATTTGAGCATTTAAGAACACTCCAAATGAGGTTTAGACTTAGAGAGAAGCAAAAACAAATCCTCCCATTTTTAACAAAACATTAACTCAAATCTTTTATCAATTGACTCTAGCTAATGCCGAAACTTCTTTTTAAACCTAGTACCAATATACTTTCAATATACCATCAAACGAAAGTATTCCTTTGACCTTAATCCGGATTTAGGTTGTTCCTAATCACGTAACGGGTTTTACTCCCTTATTGGTCAAACTAAGTTAAATGTCACTTTGCGTAAATGCATCCTTTCCCGTTATAGGATATGGTTTACTTGAGATGCAAAGCACTTAGATTGTTTGCATCAAGATGATTAGTGATCAAATCCATTGTTGATAATCATGGATAAAAGTCTAAATGACTAAATGAGTTTGTGGTATTTGAAGGTTAATCCTACTTTGATCATTCTTACCTTTTTCTATCTAAATGATTTACAAACTCACACATGTATTCCTCACATGTCTCCTCACAATCACTTCTCTTATAAACATCCTTCTAATCATTTGTTAATCCTTCTACCCAACAAATGATTATACACCTTCACACACTCTATACATTCCTTTCTTAAACCAACCCATATTATAAACCATAATCAATCCTTTGATTATTATATTCTTCATCATCAACACCACCTCCAAGCTTAAACTTTTCTCCATATAAACCTTCCCTAAATAATACCCACATGGGACAACTCACATTCCTTACATCATTGTACTTGATGTACTTCTTGTCTACCAAGATTCTAACATAGGCTCCTTTCAATCACATCAAAACATTATCTACCGCATATACTTTTTATTCATTCTTGTTAGCCTTAAAATATGAAAACTTATACGGAATTACATTAGTTTATATATAGTCGGATACAGAAGGACTAATAATGTCATTAGATGATAGTTAGGCATATCTAGGACTATATATACCCTCTTATACTTCCATAAGAGGGTGAGTAAATGATTAGTATCATTTTACATCTATGTGTTTCTCCTCTTTCTCTCTAAAAAACACACACATCTTACCTTTCTCTCTCTAAATCTAATAAATGGTTTTCTACTTATTCTTTCCTCCCCGACCTTCGGATCGTTATTTTGTTAGTGATTATTACATGATAACAATTGGTATAAGAGCCAACCAGGGGCCTTTTGTGTTTGATGTTTGCAAAAATTTAGCAAAAAATTATGTTTTTTAGATATACACACAAAAATATAAGAAATATAAAGTTTGATGTTAAAAATGTTAAAGTTTGTGTTTTTATGATTAATACAGCTTAAACATAGTTAGTTTTGTAAAAATCTTAGGCAAAAACGTTAAAATTTGTGGGTTTTAGAGGTTTTTTTGTGTTTGTGTTTGTGTATAAGATTTGGCAGATTCTGCGGGTTGGCATAAGAATTCTGCGGTTTGGCATAAGAATTCTACGGTTTGGCAATAAGAATTCTATGGTTTGGCACAAGATTCTACGGTTTGATCATAGATTTTGCAGTTTGATCACGGATTTAGTGGTTTGATTATAGATTCTGCGGTTTGATCATAGATTCTGCTGTTTGGTCACAAATTCTGCGATTTGAGCATAATATTTCTGCGGTTTGATCTAATAATTCTGAGGTTTGACCCAACGTGAGGTTTGATCCAAAGTGAGGTTTGATCCAAAGTGAGGGTTGATCCAAAGTGAGGTTTGATCAAAAAGCAGTTTGAATAAGTCAACTTATGCAGTTTGACCAGAACACATACAATTTGACTTAGTCAACTTATGAGGTTTGACTTAAAAATTCTAAGGTTTGATCATTTACCCTTAAACTCAAATTCTTTTACACCACTAGTCCTTATTCCACGATTATACTTTTATGACAATGTTATCTAGACAATGTTCATCCGTTAACGATAATTCATTACAACTTTTGTCCTGGTTTAACAACATTCAATCAAAACACCAAAGCAAACACAACACTTAATGCTATAACGATCCTATATTAAAGATTCACTAAAATGTCAAAACAGCTATGGATTTAGATTTAGAATGCCAAGTGATCACGAAGTTGATTTGGTATCCCTTATTTAAGATTAAAGTGGGTTTCATGTAGGCATCTACTTATTTCATTATCGAGACTTCCTTCTACTTTCTACCTCTTTTCTTTAAACCCCTCTATCGATTGATGACTTGCTTGAACGTATACATCTATGATTGAGACTTGGATTATCTAGTTTCCAGTAGTCGGGGTGGTTGGTTGAAGACCTGGTTAACTATCACATAAAGGAGTTACATTGTAGTACTCAGTGTCACGCGCAGATGACGATGTGGATAATTTCAAGAGGTGTTTTACTTCTTATACTTTTAATGTTGGGTATAAGGTACTTAGAGGTTTACTTCTGCACCGTTCTTCAATCAACAATAGTGCAAGTTTAAGTAACAAATTTAGGGGATTTTAATTCAGTTTCAAGTTTGGTATATCGGGTTTACTTCACCATGTTTTCACAACAAATAGCCGACAGAATATGAGGTTGGTAAGTTAGCCAGAGAGTTTAAAGGGTGAAGTGTGATCAACAATTCTCACAGGCTATTTGAAGCTACAAAATGTCAATGGTACTTCACAGTCAAAGCAAAATCTTTCAAAGTTCTTCAATGACATTCATAACTTTTCAAGATTTGTGCTTATGACAAGAACTTCTCGAGTGTATGAGCGTACATGATAATGATGTTTTCGAGAGTTTGAAACCATCATAGGGGAAGTAGTGTATACTACTTTACATAGTATGGTTTTTGAAGTATTTTGCATGCGTAAGAAGAATTGTTGCTGATCTTGATGAGGTGTCATTTTATACACTTTTCCGAGGTCATTTAACCCCCTAAATTATGCATTTATGCCCAAAATGGGTACTTAATCATTCATTTTTAGGTATTTAGCATTTGGAAGGCATTTGGAAGAAATACATGTGACTTGGGCTCATTTGGAGAAGAAACGAATAAGACCACGGACCTACACCAACATTTCTCAAGAGTATGCTCTCAGCGGCTGGAGACGGCGTCACAAGATACACGTGACGCTGTCACAATTCATCCCACAACGGTGTCATAAGATTTCACGACGGCGTCAGCTCGCATGACCCAGCCCAAGATCTAAAATATTCTCTTTCACGACGGCGTCACGATTGAAACGCGACGCCGTCGCAACGATTTTTCTATATATACAAACCCGAAATTAGGGTTTTAAGTGTGTAACTTTAGAGTAAAAAAGAGGGAGGAA
Organism: Tanacetum coccineum; assembly: GCA_026074375.1. Taxonomy (NCBI): domain Eukaryota; kingdom Viridiplantae; phylum Streptophyta; class Magnoliopsida; order Asterales; family Asteraceae; genus Tanacetum; species Tanacetum coccineum. The sequence continues at coordinate 6,649 of BQNB010120512.1, read as the reverse complement.
CCCTAGTTCATTTGGCAGCTTATTAGGACGATTTTAGGGCCTCAAAACCCTATTGTATCTCCTTCAATTTGTGTTTTAATCAAGTAAGACTATCTTAATCATTCAATATGTCTTGTTGTTTGATTCTTATTTTTTCTTACTTTATCTTTAACATGCTTGGCTAAACCTCTTATTGTGTTCATTTGTGATTGTATGAAACCTAGAATGTAGATCTTAGTGGTATTGCTTCTTGTGATGAATATGCATGTTAGGCTTTAGAAAACCAGCTTTTGTCTGTATCGCTGTTAATATGTCTAGGGAAACATGATTGTGTAGAAAGAATTCCATCAGGTAACAGTCTTCATACTACCTTGCCCCTTATATGGTTGATCCAATTTTAATATATTTCAAATGCATTTAATATACTCTTGGGGGCCGGGTAATAGTCTTCATACTACATTACTTTGTGTTTTGCCTCAACGGAATATTAAAAAGACGGCATGTTCGTGTAATCTGTTCATGACTTAGGAAATAATTACATAGTTCATCACAAGGGTAACAAAGCAACAACAATAGGAGAAGCAATCTAGGGAGTAATACATGATTAAATGAATACATACTTTTTATTATATTGTTATCACCAGCAACGTAGTTTATCATTTAGTTTAATAGCTAAAACCAACCAAACCTCTCAAACACATGATTTTACCTGCTTTCATAAAATATAAAAACAAAAAAAATACTCTTCTCTAAACCCCTAGAATTCTGTTAGACCATGTTGATCCCAAACCTAGATCGATTCCTTAGGTTATCTAAGGTTAAATTACATTGGATAAATCCAAAATAACTTGTTGTAGAAACTTTGTATGTATATTAAAGAGTATGCGGAATCTACTCTTTAATATCTAGAAGATATATCAATGAAACAGTGAATATGAATGAATGAACACACGATGTAACAAAACGCTTCAATATTATTAGTGATAATAATACGAGTACTCTACCTTAGTACTAGGGTTACAACCTTGAAGCTTACAAGACTCTTAATCTCTGGATCTGTGTATCTGTGTTTGTGATGATAGATGTGATAGACGTATTGGATGTTGCTTCAACTTTTGCCAGAGCTCCTTTTATAGACGTAAGGAGTCTCTAGTCGGTTACAATATCCTTCCTAGATATCTTATCTTTTCTAACATAACGTTATCTTCTAAATAATACGTTATGTATATTTTTACATAAATATCTCAACACTTTATTCTTCACACAGTATTCTTTGTTCTCTAAACAATACTTTATCTCTTTAAGTCATCTTTATTCTCTTTGACAGTTAGACAGTCTTCAAACAGTCATTAATTCTTTCCACCAGCAGCACTAATAACATAAGCTCAGTCTGTAATATTAGTACTAGCTAGAGTTCTAATATACACTATAGTAGTAACTCTGTACTAGCAGTCTTAAACTTTTACTTACTAGCAGCACTAACAACTTGGCCTTATATTTTAGTCTTCAAACATGAGCAGTCTTAACTTCAACTAACAACAATAACTTTTTATGCTATCAGTACTAAAATTATACTATAGTAGTAACTGCAGTGATAACATGATTATACCTAGTACTAACCACTTGCATAATTTACATTATGTACTGAGCAGCAGTAGTTAATACTTCTAAGAATCCATTAAAGTCATTGTAGACCAACAATCCTCCCTAAACTTGTGTTCATCTTTTGTATCTTCAAGTTTCTTCTTTTTAAAGTCTTCATCACACTTCAGGAAGATGCATTCAAACCTTTCATTTTCCTTTTTGCTGCTTTACCATAAGCTTCAGCAGTTGATAACACATCTTATTTTGATGATCAGTTTGAAGTTTCTTGTTGAGCATATTGGTGATGGTAATTGGTGTGAGGGGGTATCTCCTTTTTCAATCAAATAAAAATTTGAAGATTATCAACCTTGCTAAGTGATCTCTTAGAAGTAATCAATCAATTTCTAAATAGTTCCTGTATTTCAACATTTCCATAATCATTTTTTATGTCTGGTTGAAACATAACTTTCAAATCTTCATACAATACTCTTTCAAAATCATTTTTAGGCCTTGTATCACCATACTTTGCCTTCCCTATCCTCCAAAGAGCTTCTAAGTCTTCTCTATCTATTCCTTGCAGCATCCTTATCATTGAAGAGTATCTCTTGGAACTTCCATCTGCTCTTATCAACTGATAATGTACCAACATCCCCTCTTTATGAAGCTTATAATCAACAATCACTGGTAATTTGGTAGCAAGTGGTATAGCATCAATTACTATATCTTCATCCTTTTTAATCACCAAAAGCTTCTTTAACTTAACTTCATTATCTTCATCAACTTCCTCTAACTCTTGTTCTTCCTCTACTTTTTGTTTCTTTGAGGATTCTTTTTGTTGTTCTTTCCCTGCTCTTTTCCTTCCAAGCATCTTCTTTCTGCTACCTTTAGCTGTTTCCTCTCTACCTTCTTCCTTCTTTTCTTTACTTTCATGTATCTTAGAACCCATAGCTACAAAAGTATTTACTCTCTTTATTTCCTTGTCAAACAACTTTTGAATTTCATCAAAACTCTTTCCTTTTAGTTGTTTGTATGTATATCCACCCATGTGCTTAAGATAAATAGACATTTGAGTTCTCTTTTATGCCTTGGTAGGAGGTATGTTTCTCTTTTCTTGTGCTCTGAGAGCAGCAAAATGCTTTCTTCTTTTCTCCATCAATTCCATAAATAGTTTTGCTTTTTCCTTATCTGTCAATTCCTCTCTTTCCTTTGATTAGAGTCTCTCATCTAGCAATCTATCAGCCTCCATCATAGCTTGTGTATTTTCCCATGACTCAATCAATGCTATGTTGGCTTCTTCTTCTTGTTTCCTTGCTAGCTTTTGCTCTTCTAATAATTCAGCATCCAACTTAGCTTGAATATCTCTTGCAATTTGTTCATCAAGAGCAATTTGATCTTTTCTCTTCAAAGGAACTTCAGGCTCAATCATAATACCTTTTCCTTTATCTTTAGAACTTGAAGGTTGTGTCTCTTGTGGAACTCTGAACTCACTTGGCTCCTGTACAATCACCCCTCTATCCTTGGGTCTTGTAGTTGTTGCTATTGTGGCAGCAGTAGTAACAACTTTAGGCTTAGCTGCTTTAATCTGTATAAGAGTCTGAGCCAAAGTGATTTCCTCATTAGTTGTAGGAACAACACTATCATCAATACTAGCAGTAGTAACTGCTTCACCAGCAGTACTATCATCAGGCTTCTTACTCTGTTCATCTTTTCCATCAACTTTAGCTTCCACATGCATCACATCATCCTCCAAAACTCCAGAATCAAACATTAAGTCATCATTTTGTCTCTCTTGAGTTTCATCAACCAAAGAAACATCAACATCAGCATCAATATCTTCAATACTCCTCCCTTGTTTGGATGCATCTTCAAGAGCACCCAAACTCTCCTGGTCTTTAGAGGACTCAACTCTCCTAGACATACCAACTTTGCTGAGTCTTTTCAAACCTGTAGGTCTTGACATTTTCCTCCTTTCTAACCTTTGGATCCTCTTCTTCAAAGCAGCAATCTCCTTAGCTTGAGCATCCTTTGCTTTTTGTAAATCAAGAACCTGTGTTTGCAATTTGGTACATAAAATCATCAAATCAGTTAGTTGCATGCTATCCTCACCACTAGGTTATGGATCATTGGAAGGTGTTGGTACACTTTCCTCATGCTCTGCCTCATCTTGAGGAACCTCTACCTCCTGTCTCTGAGCCTTCTTAGATGGTTTATCCTTCTTGGGTTGGGAAGATGAAGATGGTTGATCAATAATGTGTATTGGAGTGGAATCAGTTGGATGATCTGAATCCTCACCCATTTCTTCAACAGGTTGAACCATCATGGTATCAAATAAAGGTGTTATTCTCCCAGAGAAATCCTTTCCAGCTCTCTTCATATTGGCAAAAACTTTCTTTGTGTGAAAGGGATTAACAAAAATCTTCTTGTGAGTTGACATATTACCCAGTTGTTGATTAATGAAAACTTGGAGAAAACGTAGATACAGCAAGAATTTGACTCCTCCATCTAAGTGTTTCACCATTGCATCAAAGATATACTTAGACAGATTAAACTTCTGATTAGTTGCCAAGCATATGATCAAAGAAGCCATAGAACTATTGAACTCATTCCATGCAGTGGATTTAGCACTTAAGCATTAAGTATTAGTATGAATGTAATACTTCCACTGTGGAGAGAAAAAGGCTTTATAAAAAGTAAGCTTTTGAGAAGGCTTTTCATACCCCATACACGCTAATTCTTCAAAGATAGTAGCAGTTGGAAGACAATTAGTACCTTCTGCATCATCCAAGTGAAAATCTCTCCTTGTGCTTGACTCCGTAACAATAACCCTCTTCTTATCAACTAGGGCTTGTAACTGTCGCACTCTATTAACTGTCTATACCTTGGCAGTTGCCCAAAATTGTTCAATATAAGATGTGTAGATTACTGGATTAACTGTTAAAGCATATGAAACAGAACTTGCTTTTAGGAAATCAATTATCTCTGTAAACCCATCACTTTCTTCAGATTTTTCCAAGAATGCGACCACATTGTGTGTTTCAGCAAACTTAGGGCTTCACATAATGATGAATTTGATGATCAAAGATGAAAATTAAATTAGGGTTTATGGTTGTAGAGTATTTAAATAAGTGAAATCGAATAAAGAAGTAAATGAAACCCTTAATCGAAGTATTTATAGAATCACCCTCAATAGCAAAAACTTGATCTGGCAGTATTAACATATGCTTAATAGCAGAAACAAATACAGACAGTACTAATTTAAGCCTAACAGCATTAACTTAAGCTTAGCAGCATTAAGTGGAAACTGATCAGCAGCAAAAAGAATACTCCAGTAATCATTTAATTTTCATTCCAATAAGCAACTTTCATTATCAAATTTGATTCACACATACTCTCATTCTGTTTTTATGCTTACAACATCTCTCAATTCCTTTTGCTCACATAATCACTCATTTCTATTTTTATGCACACATCTTTCTTTTTATTTTTAAGCTCACAAAATCTCTCATTTCTTTTGGCTTACCAAGATACTCTTTCGGTTTTTATATGAAAGTTGTGTACTAAATTTCGTCAATTCCAGTAAGTTTCATACTGTCCTCCCCACTTCTAAGTATGTAACCTCTTGAGAGAGGTGGATTAATGGACTGTTTAGATGTAATCTCAAACCTAGTTTAAGCATTCACATCCCCCAATATGGTATATTGGCACCTAGGATCACTACCTGAATCAATTCCTTAAGAAGTTGATTCATTAAGTATTGCCATGGATTGGGTCTTATTTAATATTACCACTGTCCTGCTCTGCTTCTAAGCTAGAAGCAGTAGTGACAGCCTTTTCTATTCTGTCACCCAACTCCTTATGGACAGCCTCATCACTAACCTTTATCAGGGGGACTACTAGACTGAGGTATCTTGGTGTCCCGACCTCTTTTGATATGCCTAGATGTGTTTTGATCCCTTTAGAACATACTTATGATATAACACATCCTTTCATCCAAGCTTTTTGGTTGTAGAAATAAGGAACCTCCCCTTAAACAATGCCTCAAGTGATAAGAAATGGAAAAAGTTGCAACTTTGGTACCCATATCCTCTTAACAGCATTAACATTTGCCTGGTAGTAGTAATTTTTTGCCTAGCAGTATTAACTGAAGTCAAACAATATTAACTCTATCTTCAATAATTATGCAACAACATGCCTCTATTCATCACAAGCACACTAGAAAAGACTAGATAGACATGTGGGAATTCATGAGGATCCATATTTATGCATAACCCATGAATAAAAGCTAAACTCTATAAACCAAGATCATTATCTATCTTCAAAAAGGCGAAGCATTCAACATCTTGTATTCCACATGCTTTACCTGCAAATGTTAGTTCACAGCCAAATATACAAACTCTAAAACATTTTCTTCTTAACAGCATTAACTATGACTAACTGGTTTAACAAATAGTCTTAAGTATAACTAACTGTAGGATCGATGTACTCTAATATATTGAACCTTTAGCTTGTAAAGGATATTACTACCTTGAATATATCCAAGATAATAACTAAGAAACACTGACAACGAATACTATCAATTATGCGGAATCTAATTGACAATATTAAGAAGAACACAACACAATAATCAAAAGATCACTTTTATTATCACACCTTGAATCTGCCTAACTTTGCAGATCCCTAAAACACTAATAATACTAATTGCCAAATCTTCTTCTAAGATTTGTTCTAATACTTGTACTCGTTCTCGTACGTAACTATGCCTTCCAAGGGGTCCTTTTATAGACATCAAGGACTAACCCTATTGGGCTTACAACCTGTTTACAACCTGTCAAGCTTATCTTCTCCTAATACAATTCTTCTAGAATGTTAAACCCGACATAAGCAGTACTTTGACATCACTAACAGTACTTTGACTTTATACTAACAGTACTTTAAACACTAGCAGTACTTTGATATAACTAGCAGTACTTTGTTATCTGCTAGCAGTACCTTACAATATTTCCTAACACTAACAGTTTTAATTATACTTAGCAGTATTAATTGAGAAAACTAACAGTATTAATCCTTTACAAAACTTTTACAAAAA
>BQNB010120511.1:0-20619 GCA_026074375.1 Tanacetum coccineum | reverse complement strand
TGGCATGGAGTGGTATGGACTTGAAGATGGCTAAAACTTGTTATCATTCACATTTTATGTTTCTAGATTTTGGGACCTGTCTTTGTAAAACCCTAATTTTAAATGAACGATAACGTATCTTTTAAAAATGTCTCTTTTAAGTAGTTTTGTATGATTGTGTCTGTGATTCATGAAGTAATACCCCACATTAGCTTCCGCTGCTATATTTATCAAAATGGGGGTGTTACATAGCCTCACTTTTAAATCTTCTATTTCATAAACCCGTGAGGGGGATACATGCTTTAAACTATGAATACAAGTGTTTTCTAAATGTATGCTATCTTGATATATTATTGCATCTGTTGTCTAAGTCCCTTTATGACAAAAGACCCCCACCATCATGGACCATTAATCACTTACGAGTGAATGTGAATATTGTGAATAGGCCTATTGGGATTAACGAATCCCGTTTGTGTTAGCCGGATAGGTAACCAAACATACTATATTTGAAACTCATAGGTATATGGCAATTACCTACACGGGGGCCATTATCTTTATATATATATCATTATTGATATATACACTAGTCAGTTTGAGTGCCATGAGCTTAGACGCAATAATAATGTTTTTTATAATAATTGTACTCATTGCAATTATTACACTTATGGGTGTATAACAACGTAACCCACTCTTATGATGACTTGTATTCACACTATTTATTATAAACCTATGAATTTCACTCAACCATTGTGTTGACCTTTTTTAGCATGTTTATCTTAGGTAACTGAACATCTTATGGCATGGAGTGGCACGGACTTGAAGATGGCTAAACTGTTATCATTCAAACTTTATGTTTTCATGTAGATTTTGGGACCTCTATTTGTAAAAACTTTAATGAAATAATGAATGATAACTTATCTTTTAAAAATGTCTCTTTCGAGTTGTTTTCTATGATTATGACAGCTGTACTATGAAATAATACCCTAGATTAGCTTTTGCTGCTACATGTCAAAAATGGGGGTGCTATATTGCATATGGGAATTAAAAGCTATGAAAGAAGATCAATTTGACTCCTCAATATTAGCATGTGCTATGATACAAAAGGAAAACAGATGGACTTGCTTTAAAAAGCCCAATCTTGGCTTGTGTGTGGTATACGTAATAGAAAGAAGCAGAAAAGATTGTTCAAAGTTGATGCAGTTGCAAAGTTATGTTCCGATACATTGATCTCGATTAAATAAAATCTAGAGATGATGATTGTTGAAGCTGGATATAGGCAAAGAGTTATTTTTGAGAAGCAGCTAAAGCTAATGAACAGAGTGGTACAAGCTATCCAAGATAGACGTACTCTTCGAGACTCATGGAAGTGAATGGAACAAAAGACAAGAGTTCGAAGCTGGCCAAACAATATGCATATCAGTAGAAGACACGAATGATCTACTCTTAGGGGGAGATTTTTGGAGCATGAAAAATGTAAATCATAGGTCTAGGGTATACTATGTCATATTGTAATAGTAATAGGATAAGTTTTGTATGTTTTGTTGTTTCGTATCCTTTTCCTTCAGATCACTTGTATAGATGTGATAGGGATGGTTTTGTATGGTGTAAACGTTGGTTATAAATACCCTATTCCTTAAGGGTTTTAAGGTGTGTGTTTAATGATTGCCTCCGAGGCTTTTGCATTTCTCTTTAGTAACGGTGAGCATGGTACGGGTTGGTGCGAGTTTTGGCAAAAACCAACCCGCATCCGTAATTGCGGTTTTAAAAAATACAGGAATCCGCAATGGCGTGGTTTATGCGGGTTTTAAATACACTGCACCATCACTTATAACTTATATAATTAATGTAGGTTTTTGCGGTTTTTGGTTTACAAAGTTGGTTTTTTCGGTTATAACAATGCATATATATAATGTAAACATACACATCACTTATGAGTTATAACACACATTAAATAATCAATGTGTTGTTTTTGGTTTTAAATAATCAAAGTGCGATATGATGCGGGTTTTGTGGTTTGGTTTTACGGGTAAAACCGCAACCGCACCGCATGTTGCGGTTTTTCTTTTTTTTCTTAAAACCGATCCATCGGTTTTTTGCCGTGGTGCAGTTTTTGGGGTTTGTTTTTTTGTAGTTTTTGCGATTTACGGTGCGGTTTCTGCTCACCCATACTCTCTAGTTTAGATTGTGTCCACACCCACCCTCTCACTAGATTTACGTTGAGAACATATTTAGATCTTGTTAGGAATAGAAAAAGTGTTTATTATTCATAAATAATTGGTCTTGTATTATTATGTATGTTTAGTTTTATTTATATTGTAATAACGGAAATTTGGTCAACATTACTTATGTTGACTAAATTACCATTTAAGAAGGTATGTTAGGAGATTAGTATAAATACTAGATTAGAGACATAGTTAGAAAGCTTTTCCCATTTGTAACTCTCTTCTTTCATCCATTTCTCTCTTTTATTAAAAATTTGAAAAGTGAAAAAACATCTCTCTAGTCTTTCTCTCTTATGCTTAACATTTCTATATGATATATGATGCAAACATAATGTGTAACAAGTGGTATATATCGCCGAGAGAGATCTAGATTATGTTATTCGTGAATAAAAGAGCTTAAATAGTGTTAAAATCGATCTTAGAAGCTTTCGGTTAGTATTTTTGTGTAAGTTTCGTATTCATTACGTGATAATTTTATTATTTGACGTTAATCTGATAAAAAAAACGCATTCATTTTACTTTCTAAACGTTGAATAGTAGATAATATTGCTTAGTTTACAAAATTTTAACTATTAGATTTGAGTTTAGATCGAAATTTATATGATTTTAGAGGTTTTGGAAAACTATGGAAAGCTTTCGGTAACCGTTTTAAGCATTTTAGGACTTTTAGAAAATTGCCAATAGCTTTCGGTAACCGTTTTTAGTATATCTTACACTTTCTGAAAACTGCAAAAAACATTCAGTAACTGTTCTTTGAGTATTTTGGAACTTTCGTAAAACTATGTAACACTTTAGGTAACTGTTTTGAGTAGTTAAGAACTTTTGGAAAACTGTTAAGCACTTTCGGTAACTGGTTTTACGTATTGAAAAACACTTTCGAAACACAGAATGTCTTCTTTCGAATTAACAAGTCTCTTAGCATTTGAGTAGTTATTATAAGATAAGTGGATTATAAATGTGGAAAAATCAAATCTAAGAGTTTCTAGTTTTATAAGAATTACGAAAGTTGAGGAATTGGGATATTACGAAAGTTGTGGAATTGAAAAATTACGAAAGTTGTGAAAGAGGAATATTACGAAGTAACAGTTTTGTATTTTGTAAGCTTTCAGAACTATTGTACTTTCGTATTCTTGTGGGTTTTGAAATTGTGGACTTTTGTTATTCAAGGTTTTGTAAATTTAAACTTTCGGTATTCAAAGGATTTTGTCACTCACGATTTCATATTATTTTGGAACTTTCAGAAAGAGATTTGACATTACTTTCGGAATTTGACGCTTTCAGAAATTTTGACTTTTAGAATTTTAGGCTGTTGTTACTTGGGATTCTACGTTATTGGGCTTTCGTAATATTTTGGAGCTTTTAGAATTATTTGTGGGTTTCAGAACAGTGTTAGTTTTGGAAAATTGTTGTGTAATCCAATTGTAGTTGGTGTCATAATACTTTTTGGTTTCATGATAGCAAGTCTTTATCTTCAAAATGATCTAGTTTGCATTGTATTCATACATATCTAAATCATGTCAACTACGAATCAACAAACACTTGCAGAGTCTGGTATCGAAGAAAGACCTCTAATATTAGAGAAAGGAATCTATGTTCCATGGGCAAGTCGATTTTTAGGTTTCTTGACAACAGAAAGGAAGAAGGAAAATTGATGCGGTCTTCAATTGACAATGGTCCTTCAAAATGAAAATTGTTAGATGATCCAAAACATCTAGGAAAACAAATTTATGACCTAGCCAAAGATCTATTTACTGAAGACAAGGATAGGTACTATGCAGATATCAAGGTTATGAACTACATTCTTTAAGGCATACCCAATGATATATATAATTTTGTTGATGCATGCGAAGATGCTCAAGGCGTGTTGCCGTGTGTTAAAAGATTGATGCAAGGTACATACTTGAGTGAGCAAGAAAGGCATTCAAAGCTTATTTTTTGGGTAAAGGGTTACCCTGGTAAAGTATATTAAAAACGAAAATGTTAAGTACAAATGGAATGCGGCTAAAGTACCACATTAACCTCAAGCTAGTAGCTTATGCATGAGTTTGATAAGTTTTCTGCTGAGGCTGGTGAATCACTTCATTTGTGTATTAGAGGTTTTCAACACGCGTGAACAATGGATCGAAACAAGGTTAAACCTAATGAAATTGCACTTAACACCAAATTTCTCAATTCATTATAACCCGAGTAGAGCAAATATGTTACCTTGACTCGTCAATCCCATAAACTCAACGAGGATCATTTTGATAAACTTTATGCTTACTTGAGTCAATGTGAACCTCATGTGAATGCTTCTCGAGTAAAGAGAAATGCTAGGAATCATAATCCACTGGCTTTAGTTGCTAATTCATATGCAAATCCTTCATATTCTCATACAAGTCCTTCATATTCTCGTTCACCACAACCATATTATGTCACTCATCCTCGATCTATGCATGATTATGATGATGATTATCAAGGGGAGATACAAGGTGATGCTCAAGAAGACAAACCTTCTACTGCAATGATGCTGTTGGCTTAAGCTATCACATAACATTTTTCAACTCTGACAAATAATCGTCTTCGTACTTCATTAAACATAAGGAATCAAGCTGTCATACAAGATGGTCGTGTATTTAAAGCAAAATATTGACTATGCTGGAAATGGTAGCAGGAATACGGGGAGGATAACTAGGAATCAAGCAACTAATGCTGGAAATGGTTTTGCTCAAAATAATGTGGAAGTTAATGAAAATGTTCAAAGGAATCCTAGAGCCACATCTACTCTGGGGAAGACAAATGTTCAGTGCTAAAACTACAATGAAAAAGGCCACTATGCAAGAGATTGTCTAAAAACTAGAGTTCGTTATTCTAAGTATTTCAGGAAACAGATGTTGCTCGCCGCAAAAGATGAAGCTAGAGTTAATCTTGATACATAGGAAAATGATTTCATGCTCATGAGTGCATATGGTGACGATCAGCTAGAAGAGCTCAATGCCTCAGTGATCATGATGGCATGCATTCAACCTACTGATAATGAATATGATGCTGAACTGACTTATGGTACTAAAGTTATCAGTGAGGTAAATGCTTCTCAAAATAATCTAATTAATGGATTACTCTCAAAAGGTGATCATGAACAATGAAGTCATGAGAAATTAGAAAAAATTAAAAACACATCTGTTGATGATCAAATTAATTCTGATATCAATTTTGATGATCCTTGTGGAGGATAATAGTAGACAAGTTGAACATGATCAAGATGCTCATGCTCAAAACTTTGCTAGTCTTGAATCCTTGATAAATAATGTTCAAGTAGAGGCTAAAAATCAACGCATAATGAACAATGACCTGAAAAATAAAAATGCGTTGATAAATAGGGAACTTGAGACGTATAAGGAAAGGGTTTGGGATTTTGAAAAGAAACCAGTTCAATTCATAAATTACAAAATAGGTTATGAAAAATCGCAAAATCAAAAATACATATTGAAAAACAAAACATTGAAACACTTGAGAAAGAAAAAGATGAGTTGCGAGATCAGTTTTTAAAAGCAAAAAATGAGTCTTTGAATGTAAAAAATGAAACTGAATCTTTCAAAAAGGCTTTCAAACTGAAAGATGACAGGTATCTTGAGGATATTGTCACGTTAGAAGAAAAACTCAAATCTCATGAACGATTTGTTTTTAAAATGTCACATTCACTTCAAACAATTCACATGCTTAGTACTAAACCAAGTTCGTTGATGTGTGTTTTTACAAGCTTTAAATTTATAATAACTAGAAATATCAATTTTGACTAAAAACACAACATTCAGGCAAGTATACCCTATCGAGTGTAATATAGTATTAGGTAAGTCCAGGTCGTTCCATAGGATTTGTAGCAATTCATAGATTGTTTATCAAGTAACAAAGCTAAATGATTGTCACGGATCAAATAGCTAAAACATGTGTATTAAGTAAGCAACAAACAGGACATGATCCATATAATATAACAGACGAAGATAAAGCAAGACTTTATATCAAAAATGTGTACAAGTTATATATGACGGGTAATCATAATAACAAGCATATCTACCAATGATAACATAGAATGCTTTCGGCCTATATACTACGTCATCAAGAGTGCATTAAGAGCGGTTTATATCAAATATGCATACATATGAATTCCTCCTAACCCAGTCGGTCAACATAAGGAAGGGTCTTAAACATCATTCTACTTGGGTTGTTTATCAATTTACCATACAATTCTCACAAGTATGATATTGAATCATTATAGACAGATGACTCAAAACCAACCATTACAGCTAGCCCTTTCGGCCTATGATAGTTGCAACAATCAATCAAAGGATAAACAAGGATCCAAGAAAAGATAACATGGAATTCATAAACATATATATTCACAAGTCATAGCAAAATCATCTAAAGATTATTCATGTTTCACATATTGCCAAAACAAACGACGAACACTACATCATAACCAAACCAATAACCAATTGCTCCATAAACAACCAACATCCAAACCTACTAGAATAACCCGAGGGGCTGTCCTGAACCCTCTAGAAATCAAAAACACGTCGCCAAATAGTATGTTTGGTAACGTGTTTAATATGGTGAAGGAATTAGAGATTTGGTATGAATCGTCTAATCCTCATGGTATAATGTGTTTAGGTTATGGGAATATGGTGTTTAGGGTCTGGAAATGGCGGTGTTTCAGTGGTGGTTCGCGGTGGCAGTGGTGGTTAAAGTGGTGGTGATATGGTAGTGTAAAGAGGTGTTTGGATCATTGGATCCTAAGATCCTCACCACTCCTTCCTCCTCTCCCACTTGATTTATGGATTGTGTGTGTGATAAGATGGATATTTGATTATAGATTATTTTCAAATGGCTAGAAATTGATCGCTATTTATAGGCTGTGAGAGGTTAGAAGTGCGGCGCACAAATCTAAAAGTGTGTCGTACTTCTACCTATGTCGGTTAAGGATATTTAATGTTGAAGGAAAGTGCGGCGCACATTTAGGAAAAACCAGCGTACTTCCTTGAATCATTAAATTCTTCATTAAATGCTGAGTGAGAGTGCGGCATACAATTTGGAAAAACCGTCGCACTTCACGCAATTACTGACTTTATTAAATTCGTGGATAAGTGCGGCACACTTTAGGGGAAGTGCGGCGTACTTCAGCTTGATTCTTGGACTTTATTATTATTTATCTTCTAATTTTTCTTCATAAGGTGTACACACTTGTATTTTGAGTACTTTTGAGCTTGGAGTGTCTTCAAGTGAACCTGCACACATTTCATGATATTAAGTATCAAAAGTTCATATAATTAACCAAAATAGATATATAAAAGCACTGATAACGCATATAAAAATATGTATAATTTGAGCGTTATCAAATCCTCCCACACTTAAACTTTGCTTGTACTCAAGCAAAATAAGTAAAAATAAAGATAAATAAGCTTTACAAAACAAAAATAGAATTATGAAAAATATTTTTGGATTTTTAATATATGAAAACAGAGATGTTTGACAATTCCCAATGATTCTCCAGCTGCAACAACATGACTAAACACCTCATGAATAAGGAAAGTATAATTCACTCAAACACTCATATGTGATGTAATAGAAGGTAAAAGGAAAATCACACTCAATTGCTCAAACACGATTCATTAAGTTACCATAGGCTTATACAAGAAACAAAACTGCACTGACATGGCGTAAGCATCAGGTATAAATATCAAAAGAGGACTTTTATTCGGGTTGTAACGTTAAGGCTAAGGGTTAATAAGTTTGTGGATAAGGCATGAGAAATATATACTGGAATTGGTTTTATAATATACATGTCGACAAGTCCGAGAAACCCATGTTGCTAGTTACGACAATCCACAAACCCAAGAGGTTATCGAACCTGTTAATGATATATCCGACACATATCATAATATAGAAATATGTAGCAAATGCCAACAACAATCCAACTCTTATTCATCACTTTTCTTTTTCTTTCTTTTTTTCTTTTTTTTCAGAACTAACAATTTTTCCACACTTAGTATAAGCGTAGACCACAAAAAATACTAAACACGAAGCGTGCACTCTTCATCTTCGTTGAAATGGCACAACACTCACAACAAAGCGCGAGCAAACCATAAGCAAAAATCAACCAATCATACCGAGCAACTAGCAACCAACCATTGAGACTTTTGACAAGGGGTAAGGCTAGGCGAAAGGTTATATATTTTTTTGTATTTTTTTTAGTGGATGAGAAAAATGAATATAATGGCTTAGCGGGTTAATCTAAGGGTATCTAACACTAAAGATGAGTGCTACAAAAGGGTTTTATCAGGGTGGTTAGCTAATTAGTATAATTAGCTAAAAGAACAAATAATGGATGGGCTAATTTGGTTAAATCCTAAGTTGCCTCTTTATCACATAAGTATTCCTATATCACGCGAACGTGATCTCACTGCGGTCTCATAATGATTTAACAAGCACAAATTTTAGAATCAATAAATCACCGGCACAGTCATACAATTTTTAAACCGATACCAATGCTCCAAAAAATGCGACAAATTACAAATACACAGCCGTAACGATAGATGAGACACTTGCAATTGCATTCAAACCTTAACTCGAGAAAGCTAAAGGCAAAAATTATCTTAGGTATCAAAGATGGATATCTGAATTCCCTAAGATCTAAACCTTACATTTTTTTGAGTGATTGGTATAAATGCACAAGTAATGTCATCGATCTCGAGTCAGATCTGCTCTATCAATCAGGACACATCTCTGGTTTCAATTTTTTTATTTTTTAGCTATGTGTTATTCTAATATATTAACCTAAGTGGCAAAAGATTTAAAAATAGATTAGATTTTTAGATTACAAAGGGCGAACAAAAGTTTATACTTTTAATAATGAGTCTGATTTTCTAATTTATTTCCCCCCACATTTAAGTTTAGCAATATGCGTAATTTAGACATGAACTTAAAGAGTAGGACAAGCGGGAAAACAAATATAAGAGAAACGAAACTTCCCGGGGCTCATAAGTGCTCGGTTAAATTCTAAAAGATACAGCGTAAAATAGAACGCCATTATGAGCATGTGAATTCAAACATATTGTTAATACAAATAAATCGTAAAAATGTTTATTTACATTTTACGATCTATCTTTGTTTTGTTAATGACAAAATATAAACTTGTCGAAAATAGAAAATGAAATTCATAAGTTTTAAACCAATAGTTTATCTAACTAATCTATTCATCAAACCATCCTTCATATTATAGCACTCACACCCAAATCACATAAACATATTTTTAATAAAAATATACACTTTATATAAAAATGTATAAAACCATTAAACATATTTACATCATAGTTAACATATTTCTCTTACCAAATCTAAACATGATCTCACAAGATTACACATGATCTCTTAAGATTTTGTAAATAAAAATTTAGATTTAGTTACTATACACCGGTTCTGTTCGATAACTGGCCAGTTCTATTCCTCAACAGAATCGGCAGAACCGGTGAACAGTAAAACTAAAGTCTATAAATACCAGTTCATTTTCATGAATTTAATCATCCATTCACATAGTTCCTTTCTACAATATTTAGTTACCAACTGATCTTTAATCATAGGTTCTTGTATTTTAGTGTTTTGATAGATTTCTTAATAAGAGAAGTTCTATCAGATTTTGCATACGGGATCAACTCTCCAAGCTCACGTCGTGGCAAGAGTGTCTCATCTCACAAAGATATACTTACTGATCTTGAAGCATCATTCATCCTATTTAATCAAGATGTGTATCATATAGTGATAGGATCATTTAGAAAAGTGTTGTGTAAAACAGTTGTGATATTATGAATCTCGGTGTAAATGCTTGGCACCTAGTAGAGGGCAAGTAGTCTAAAGGTATTTTGTTCCTCCTTGTTGGAACATAGGATATACCTTGATATCATGTAAAGGGTAAATAGGTGTTGGCGTGATTCTACCATGTGAAAATCCGGTATTTAGCTTTGTACTGTTAAAATGTGTAAGCGACGTTGTGAGGCTTCTCTGCCGGTTAAAGGAGCACTGGTGACTAGTGGATTCGAAATCTCGAGTAAGTGACTCAGGGATTGGAGTAGGGCAAGGTAGGAGACCTCGTAGCCGAACCACTATAAACATCCTTGCCTCATATCCTTTATTATTATTGCTTTTATTACTAACATAGTTACTTATATTGTTTCATCAAATAGATTTAAAATAATCATTCAGAAACAAAAATTTTATCGGGGAAAACTATTCAACCCCCATTCTAGTTTTCAACAATTGGTATCAAGAGAAGCTTATCAAAGTTCTTTAGAGTATACTGTACTTTAAAAACGTTAAAAAACGATCAAATAAATTTCGAAAACTACAAATAATTTTTTAGATCTATTATATTATTTGTTTTCTTAAAAGCTCATTGAAGGATGATCAAGAAAAAGGGTAACTACCGCTCTAGGACAAAATCTCTTCCTGGCCCAACAAGCCGGTTCCACCGGTTTGATTCATAAATGGAACCGGCAAAGCTCAGGTAATGGAACCGCGGGTCTGACCAAAATTTTTTTAATTTTTAAATAGGCCGAATTATAATAAGGAGAATGGTATGGGCTTATATTTGCAAAAATCTTTTGACATTTTATTTGGGTTCAATATGGTCAAACCATTCCTTTTATTTTTCTTACTTCTCTTCAAAACAACCTTGAAAAATTCTTGGTCATGATCACGTGTCACGAATTATCAATGCTAAAAGGTACACAACCTCTTATACCTTCTCTTCTTAGGTGATCATTGTGCTTGAGTTCTATCAATGAAATATCTAGGGAATGTGTTATGTGATTTATTCCTTTAAATTAATATTGTGATATTTTTTTCTTTTTCGTCTAGCACACTCTTGCAACTTCTTTCTCGAATCCATCCTTTAAACTCTTGACTCGTCCGATGTACGATACCCAAATCTCGAATATTAAGCCTGACTATTTAAAATTCAAAATCTTCTTCACCTTTTTCTATAAAAACCAACGACACATCCCCTCTAATATAAAAATCACTCTCCTCCAACATCCATCATTCAATTCAAAAATTAAACCTCGATACTTTCCCTCTCACTCAAAAATACCGATCAACTCATGGAAGCCCTCTTAGAAATTCTAAGCCCTGTCCTAGTCGTCATCATCATCTCGCTACTGATGCTCATATATCCTATGCTCAAGTTCCCGCATAGAGACGTGTTCTTTATTTTGGCTTTTTATATTACCATTGTATTTCCCATTCTCTATATCGCATTGTACTATGAGACAAAATATTTGTAATCTTCTTTGCGTTATTTATTTGTCTCGTCTATTATCATCTTTTTCATCTTGATATCTCGACCAAATATATAAAATGAATAATAAAAGGCGTCACATCTTATCTTAAATAAAGAGAGAAGAAATTAAAAAAAATAATAACAATAATAATAAAATTAGATTTTCTAAAAAATAAATCATTTTCTGTTTTAGTCCCTAGTCGGTTCTCTTAAGAATCAAAGCCGGTTCTATTCCTGGAACAGAACCGGCGGAACCAGACATCTGAGAGAACTAAAAATTTTACCCTCTTTTTATCTCTTCACTGTTTCAAAAACACTCCTTCCAAAACCGCCATTGACGAAGAATAACCACATCATTCTTTTCTTAATTTCTTTGTCTTCCAAATCGATCAAATCCTCTCATTGTAAGTTTTGATTATGATTAACACTTTTAGTTTATCTTATATTTGAAAAATCTAATTTTTTGGGCTCCCATTTTTATTAATTCTATCCGTCAACGAATTTAACACAATTATGCATCCAAGATAACATTAGTTAGGAATTGCATCTTATTCTTCATTAGAAAAGTAACCCATGCATAAAATCCCAATGTCAAAATACGTAAAGCAAAACAATTTTTTTAGCATTGTTAATAACCGTAAAAACAAATGATTTGTTGTCTTCACGGGAAGAAGAGTTATAAAATCCTTATTAAGAAAATTTTGACATTTCTTTTCGTTTGATCAAAATTGGCCTTATTTATTTTGACGTTTGATTTTATTTAGGAACACTATGCCGAAATCCATTCACCTCGATCACCATGATACCGCTCACTACATCCCTATGTATCACCGTACCGGAGGCTTCACCGGACATGAGAGAGAGGTCTACAAGTCTCTCGTATCTTGTCTCATCCACGAAGGTCATGTTATCGACTCCACCTTTTTTGATGATCAACCCAACCTTCGTCCAGCTTTCGCGGCTATTTGGTTTGATTATCTTCTCAACATAAACGAAAAGATTTGTCCCATCTTTGTGCTTCAATTCTACAAAAGTGTTTGGCTAATTCGTAAGCTAAATGAAACCACAGCCATTGTCTTCATCATTAAAAACTTTGAAATAACTATTACTCTTGAGGAGTTCGCTCGAATTCTTAAAATTCCTTGCCAGGAGTTTGTGTGTACACCCCCGAATGGCCCATCTCCTCCCTTGAAAGTGTCATTGACTCTAATCTTGACATTTATCCTCCTCCTCATGAACACTCATCCTTGATCCGTGATGCTTTATTCTATGAAAGGACTTAACCCAAGACCCGAAAAATGAAAGGTGTTGATACCTTCCTTGATCCTTTTCAAATGATTCTTTCCAAGCTAAAAACCCATTATAAAAAATGGGAAATCATCCTAAGTGAAAATGCCGTAAGTCTCACTAGAAACAAAGACCATCCTAACGCTTATCTATGCTACATGCTCTATTACCTCACCATTGAAAAACCCTTCAACCTCGCCTACTACATTGCCCACCGAATGGTGAGTGTAACCAAGAGTGCCAATATGACTCTTCCCTACGGAATGCTTCTCACTCGGCTCTTTGAGCATGTTCGTGTCAATCACCCGTATTCTTTCTCAAATGAACTCTATCTTGTGGACCATGTGATGATCCCTCTTTCTGAGAAAAGAATCTTTCGATTCAAGCATGAGGGAAAAAGGCCTCGTCTCCTAACTCCAACTCTATCTAATTCCGAGTCATCCAATTCACCCTCTCCAACTCCTCACCAAGGGTGGAGAATGATCCCGTGAACAACTTCACTCTTGATCCCATCCCTTACCTGAACCAACTTCCACCCATCAAAGGAGGAGAGTCCTCAGAATTTAAGCAAACTAAAGGAATGTTCAAGTACCAATTCTATTTTCTCTCCAAGAAGAAGTAGGGTGTGCTATTTGATGTAAGTTCTTTGTGTTTGGTCTAAAAACAATTTGAAACTTGTAATCTTATGAATTGATTTCTATGTTAGGTGCTTTTGCTTAAGACAATTTAAATGTTATGTTGTAATCTTTAACGGTGTGTTGATATGAAGTATCTCTTGTGTTTTATGCCCTTGATTATATCAAAGGTGCGTTTGGCATAAGTATCTATTGATGTTTGTCAGGACTTACTTGTTCTCATAAACTCTTTAGGAATATCTAGAAGAAATAACTCTTAAGATAAACAAGCTTTAGGAAATGCCTTAGACCACTAGTAGTATTTTTGAAAATTTTGGAAATTTTGGAACCAAGGCTGGTACAGCCAGTTCCATTTGCAGCAAGCCGGTTTCATTGGGACCAAAGGAACTGGCAGCGTCGGTTCTAAAGAAGGTTTTACCTCATTTTTGGGTGATAGAATTTTGAAGTAAACTCATAAATATGTTAGTTATAGTTGCCTTAATCTAACCCATAAGCTGAACATTTCTTGTTTGACATAAAAACCATCCTAATGATTGTGTTTAAGAAATTTTAGTGGTTTAAGCATTTAATTTTTTTGCATGGCCTTTTTATTATAAATGTAGAGATCTTTGTTCATCATCCTCAAACACCAAAACCTGCAAACAATCCTTCTTATACTCCATTCATTGAACATCTTACTCCATGGCTTCGAGTGCTAATTCCTCAACCCAAAATCCTCTAAAGAAAATGCCACGAACCGATTTCATTAAAATATCCTCCAATGAAAGTTCTCTTATCCAAAATCACCTCACAAATGCTTCACAACCTCTCAATATCACCAACACAAACCCAAGCACTACTCTCAACACCACTCTTGCACTCACAACTCCACCACCAACTTCCATCCAAACAACCCTTACTCTAGAACCGCTCATGACACCATTAACCCCTAGAGCTCTAACCTTCTCTACTCCACCAAATTCACCACTGGAACCTCATCCCTACCTATCTTCCTTGAATGAAATACCACCAAGAACTACAAATCCATTGCCTCAAGTCATTTCCCAAGGCCTATCCCAAACACTCTCTCAACCATCACACATGAACTTTAAACCTACTTTCCCACCTATCAACCTCTCTAGGAGTAGGTTGAGTGCTCGACCCGAGCCATCCATGACTAGAGACCAAATACACCAAGAACTTAGCCAACTCCACACTCTTGAACAAAACATCCAATAAGCAATCCAAAATGCACAACAAGTGTAAGAAAGTCTCATTCCTCCTACCTCCATCACCACCTTCCATATGCCACCACCATTCTATCCCACCACTACCTCAACTCAAATACTACCCTTTGGAACATCACTCCCTCAATCAAGCATCTTTGTCCCTCTTGATCAATCCCTTTGGATTGAAAACCCTCTTAGACCTTAAGTTTACACATGCCTCCATTGCGAAAGAACTGAAACCATTGTCACCAACCTCCAAGATGAAATGAGGTTCATGTTAAACCACATTCTTGACCGCTTGAACCATCTCGCAAGTCAACTCCTATAGGATGATGATTGACAAGATCAAGTGACCTTAAGCTGTAGAAGCTTTTTAGATCACTAATCATGATTTTAGTTTTAATTGACTTAAGTCAAGTTGTTTTACTTCATGATTTGTATCTAATAAATTAGAGTGTGTTTCAGCTATCAATACATCATGTTTAAATCTTTATTATCTTGTAATTATCCATTGTTGTTATGGATATTTATTTAAATCATTGGGTTTGATTTTGTGTTTGGATTATTGTTGTCATCGTTTGTTAAAACTAAAAAATTGTATAGATATTTGAACTAAAGTGCTTCCCGCCAAAGCTTGGTCTATGCTGACTTTGTGTGCAGGTCAGCCGATTCGGTTCGACTGCAAAGCCGGTTCTATTCTAGAAATAGAACTGCCAGAACCGGCCTTCCAGAATCTCTCCAAATTTCCTTTTATTGCATTAATTTGTTTAAAACTCTTGAATTAACATGATTTTACAGGTTTTCATCAACTTAGGGGGAGAATATTGTTCCTCTTAAATTAACATAATTTATTTGGAATTCTTGACGTTCCCATCGAGGGGAGCATTCGTCAAGGGGGAGCCTTGAAATGAACTCTCCATGGGTCAATCTCATTCCGATATTTATCGAACCATCCTTCATATTGAATTCTTTCATTATACATGCATTACTACTAACATGCTTTCGTGTAGTTCTTCTCACCTTATTGGGCAAACTTGACGATCCTATCTAAGGAGTACCTTCGTCATAAGGAAGTATTCGATTTCCTTCTCTTACATCAATCTTTATGATTGGTCATCCTCGGTTCACTGCACACTTGCATTTTGTTCTTTTTAAGAATCCATTTTTTTATTCATATAGCATTCCATCTCATTGCATTCCAGAGTTAGTTTTTCTTTGACGCTCTTTTTGTTTTGACAAAAGGGGGAGAAGGAAGTAAAAAGCTCTAATTTAGAACTTATAAATTTTATTGTTTACTTCCATTAAGTTTATGTTTTGTCATCAACAAAAAGGGGGAGATTGTTAATACAAATAAATCGTAAAAACGTTTATTTACATTTTACGATCTATCTTTGTTTTGTTAATGACAAAACATAAACTTGTCGAAAGTAAAAAATGGAATTCATTTGTTTTAAACCAATAGTTTATCTAACTCATCTATTCATCAAACCATCCTTCATATTATAGCACTCACACCCAAATCACATAAACACATTTTTAATAAAAATATACACTTTACAAAAAATGTATAAAAACCTTTAAACATATTTACATCATAGTTAACATATTTTTCTTACCAAATCTACCCATGATCTTACAAGATTACACATGATCTCTTAAGATTTTGTAAATCAAAATTCGGATTTAGTTACTATACGCCGGTTCTGTTTGATAACTGGCCGGTTATGTTCCTTAACAGAATCGACGGAACTGGTGAATAGTAAAACTAAAGTCTATAAATACTAGCTCATTTTCACTAATTTAATCATCCATTCATATAGGTCCTTTATACAATATTCAGTTACAAATTGATCATTAATCATGGGTTCTTGTATTTTAGTGTTTTGATAGATTTCTTAATAAGGGAAGTTCTATCGGGTTTTGCATACGAGATCAACTCTCCAAGCTCACATTATGGCAAGAGTGTCTCATCTTACAAATATCTACTTAGCATCACTCATCCTATTCAATCAAGATGTGTATCATATAGTGATAGGATCATTTAGAAAAGTGTTGTGTAAAATAGTTGTTATAATATGAATCTCAGTGTAAATGCTTGGCACCTAGTAGAGGGCAAGTAGTGTAAAGGTATTTTGTTCCTTCTTGTTGGAACATAGGATATACCTTAATATCATGTAAAGGGTAGATAGGTGTTGGCGTGATTCTACCATGTAAAGAATCCGGTATTTAGCTTTGTACCGTTAAAAATGTGTAAGCGACGTTGTGAGGCTTCTTTGCCAGTTAAAGGAGCACTGGTGACTAGTGGATTCGAACTCTCGAGTAGGTGACTCGGGGAGTGGAGTAGGGCAAGGTACGTGACCTTATAGCCGAACCACTATTAACATCCTTGCCACATATCCTTTATTATTATTGCTTTTATAACTAACATAGTTACTTATATCGTTTCATCAAATAGATCTAAAATAATCAATCAGAAACAAAAATTTTATTGGAGAAAACTATTCAACCCCCCTTTTAGTTTTCAACACATATATAATATTATACTCTAAATATATTACTCCCCAAGTGTAAAATGACAACCACCAATCCAAGCTCCACCTGTTTATTTAAATCTGCAAAATAAACAAAACTACAAAAAGCGTAAAATACTAAAACGCACTTTCGTAGGCAACACGATTGCATTTAGCGTATGTAACAAGCCTTTAAACCTCTCGGTTTCCTGAGTGGACGAATTATAGTCTCGTGAGGGTTTCCAGCGGACACACCCACAAAGTTCAAAAAACATATATATTTTTTATATTTTTATTTTTTCTCATTTAAATTTTTTTATTTATAAAATTTTTACTAAAACAAGCACACACAAAACATGACCAAATGAAAAATAATATAGAAAGTAAAATATAATAACTCGTATTCAAACACTCAATAACACATACAAAAGCAAAAATAAGGGCGAAAACAAAATCTTTTTGGATTTTTAGTTTTTAGGCAAACACATAAGGTTCGAAAACCTTTAACAACTATAAAAGATAATCACATACAAAAACAAATATTTTTGGGGTTTTTAATTTTTCCCACAAATCAAACACATAATTATATAACGTATAAAACAAATAATTTACAAAATTATTTTTGGCAGACCAGAAGTGCGTCGCACTTAAAAGAAAGTGCGGCATACTTATTTCCTAATTTTTTATAATTTCTCAAATATTTAAAAATACTAGCGCGGCAAAAATGTTACAGAACTGTGCCGCACAACAATACATGTGCGATGGTTTTTATTATGATAGAACATATATTTTTCAATTTTTTTTTTCATTTTATTAGTTACCAACACATAACACATATCCCAAACACTGTTAAACAACAAATACGGACACACAAGCATACAAACAAACAAACTTAAAACATTTTTATAAATTTATATTATTATTATTAAGATACTAATGAACATACATATAAGCGAAGATGTAAGAAACGAATATAAATATATATAACATAAGATAAAATAGAAATGCATCATATTTATTTTTATACAAAACAGATTTTTTTTGTAATGCAGGTGCAAAGTGCGGCGCACAAAATTAATTGTGCGGCGTACTTACTGTAAAATTTTAATTTTATTATCTTTTTTACAGATGCAATGCAAGAAAAACAAACAAACATATAGCATAATTTATTATATTAACAGCAACATACCATAAATCAGAATAAAGCAAAACTAAAAATCTTTTTAAATTTTTTTATTTTGAATGACAAACAAATTATTCACAAATTTACGAGGCGTACGATCATATAAAATAGAATTTTAAATGATCACATACCTAGACATATTGAAAGATTAAAGGGATAGATGAACTTCACTTGATTAAAACATGTGTTCAAGGCTGATACAAGAGGGTTTTAAGACCCTAAAAATAGCCTACACAGCTGCTAAACTCGACTACTAATGATAGGGTTCGTCTCCTAAAAGTTACACACTTAAAACCCTAAAACGGATTTGTATATATAAAAAAGTAGGTGCGACGGCGTCGCTTTATGATCCTGATGCCGTTGTGCAGCAGAGTCTAGTAGGGTTTCTTTAAGTCAGCTACATTCTGAAGCCGTCTAGAAATCCATGACGCCATGATGTGTGTTTTTACAAGCTTTAAATTTATAATAACTAGAGATACCGATTTTGACTAAAAACACAACATTTGGGCAAGTATAACCTATCGAGTGTAATATAGTATTAGGTAAGACCATGTCGTTCCATGGGATTTATAGCAATTCGCAGATTGTTTATCAAGTAACAAAGCTAAATAATTGTCACAGATCAAATAGCCAAAACGTGTGTATTAAGTAAGCAACAAACAGGACATGATCCACATAACATAATAGATGTAGATAAAGTAAGACTTTATATAAACAAAGCATACAAGTCATATATGACGGGTAATCATAATAATAAGCATATCTACCAATGATAACATAGAATCCTTTCGGCCTATATATTACATCATCACGAGCGCATTAAGAGCGGTTTATATCAAATATGCATACATATGAATTCCTTCCAACCCGATCAGTCAACATAAGGAAGGGTCTTAAACATCATTTTACTTGGGTTGTTTATCAATTTACCACACAATTCTCACAAGTATGATATTGAATCATTATAGACAGATGACGCAAAACCAACCATTACAACTAGCCCTTTCGGCCTATGATAGTTACAACAATCAATCAAAGGATAAACAAGGATCCAAGAAAAGATAACATCGAATTCATAAACATATATATTCACAAGTCATAGCAAAATCATCCAAATATTATTCATGTTTCACATATTGCCAAAACAAACAAAGAACAATACATCATAACCAAACCAATAACCAATTGCTCCCACAAACAACCAACATTCGAACCTACTCGAATAACCCGAGGGGCTATCATGAACCCTCCGGAAATCAAGAACACGTCGCCAAATGGTGTGTTTGGTAACAGGTTAAATATAGTAAAGGAATTAGAGATTTGGTGTGAATCGTCTAATCCTCATGGTATAATGCATCTAGATTATGGAAATATGGTGTTTAGGGTCTAGAAATGGTGGTGTTTCAGTGGTGATTCGCGGTGGTAGTGGTGGTTAGAGTGGTGGTACTATGGTGGTGTAAAGTGGTGTTTGGATCATTGGATCCTAAGATCCTCACCACTCCTTCCTCCTCTCCTACTTGATTTTTGGATTGTGTGTGTGATAAGATGGATGTTTGATTATAGATTGATTTTAAATGGCTAGAAATTGATCGCTATTTATAGGCTGTGAGAGGTAAGATGTGCGGCGCACAAATCTAAAAGTGTGTCGTACTTCTACCTATGTCGGATAAGGATATTTAATGCTGAAGGAAAGTGCGGCGCATATTTGGGAAAAACCGGCATACTTCCTTGAATCATTAAATTCTTCATAAAATGCTGAGTCAGAGTGCGGCGTATAATTTTTGGGAAAACTGGCGCACTTTACGTATCTACTGACTTCATTAAATTCGTGGATAAGTGCGGCGCACTTCAGGGGAAGTGCGGCGTACTTCTGCTTGATTCTTAGACTTTATTATTATTTATCTTCTAACTTGTCTTCATAAGGTGTAAACGGTTATATTTTAAGTACCTTTGAGCTTGGAGTGTCTTCAAGTGAACCTGCACACATTTCATGCTATTAAGTATCGAAAGTTCTTATAATTAACCAAAATAGATATATAAAAGCACTGATAATGCATATAAAAATATGTATAATTTGAGCGTTATCAAATCCCCATACTTAAACTTTGCTTGCCCTCAAACAAATCTTAGGAAAGAAATTCATATATATATATATATATATATATATATATATATATACGTATATATATATATATATATGTATATGTATACATATATATATATATATATATATATATATATATATATATATACATATACATATATATATATATATATATATATATATA